>JAYKAV010001111.1:3352441-3603715 GCA_035582835.1 Phoebastria nigripes | reverse complement strand
GGGGGGGGGGCGGTCGGTGGGGGGATGCCGCCCGCGCCCGCCGGCGGGAGGAGGTGCGGCCCCTCCGGAGCGAGGAACGGGGGTAGCGGCAACGGGGGGCCGGGCCTGCGGCGGGGAAGGGACGGGGTGGAAGGAATTAGAGCATCAGAAAAGGTCGTTGGTACCGAGTTACTGATTAACTGGTCAGTAGCCGTTTGATGTTAACCACTACCGTGGCTGTAGGCTGCAATGCTAAAGGTACATAAGTAATGTAAATAATTTTCCTGCAAGGTTCCTAGGAGTCATGCCTGCTTACAGCGCCGCAGAGGATGCTCTGACAACCAAGTTGGTAACTTTTTATGAGCACAAGAAGGATTCCTCTGTCCCTTCTCACCAAGCGACTGTCCTCTTATTTGACCCCAGAAATGGTTCTTTAAAAGCTGTGAGTTTCATGTATGCTTCTGCGTTCTTCTCTGTTAATGCTCTGTCAGTTCTCCCTTCTGATTCTTAGAAGCTGGAACAGGTGTAAATTGGCCTGAGTTTACCTACATCATCAATGAAAATGTGTTTGTGCCAAATGAGGATTTGGCCTAAACCCTTATGTCTTTCATACGTGTTAATGTCTGCTCTTTACTGCTACTTGTGATTTGAAGGGAATCTGATGGCTCACAGGGTGACTGGAAGAGAGAAATGATCAGGAAAAGTTTACCTTGCATTTGAAAGGAAAAAAAACTTTGCTGAATAAAGAATTGATCTTGAACCATCTTAAGTTTAAAGAGATTTAAAATTGGTATAACAGGGAATAGTATTCAGAGTCTGATTTTTTTGTTTGTTTAAAGAATTTAAGAATTTTTTAAGAATATTGATCATTTTCATGACACTTCAGTAATAATGATTATTAAAGGGCCAAAACTGGTCAAGAAAACTGTGTTGGGCTTTTTTTCCTAAACTGTATTGGGAAGCACGTTGGCTTTTTAAGCCCCGTAATTCATTTGTACGCAGTAGCTAATGCACATTTAGGCAGGAGTGCCCCACTGTTTATGATACGCATTAAAGGAATTCCATGGTTCCTTGTCATCCCTTTGTACAGACCAAGACAGTGCAGGCCTCATGAACCACTGCCAGTTTGCACTGGTCCCTGGTCTTACTGGAGTGCAGAGTATTGCAGTTATATCGATCTATTCCCTGCCTTGGAGAGCGAGGGAAGTGCAGTGCATGAAGAGCTGTGTGAGTTAGGGATGGCTCAGCTCTGACAAGTTTTCGCTCCTTTTGTGCTGGTGGAATGACATGGAAGAACTGGAATAGACAGAGACTCTGCCCAGTTTAAACCTGTGATTTTTTTTTTTTTTTTTTAATGGTTTGTAGTTGCTATAATAGTAATTACCAACTTTCATATTTTTATCTGTGCCCTGTAATATCATATAATTCACAAATCAGATGAAAATATTTGGTATTTACTCATTTTCAGTGTTCAGTTCAGTCTGAATTTTTTTTTTTCTTTAAAGGTCCTAGATGGCAGTGTGATTACAGCAAAACGAACAGCTGCAGTTTCTGCAATTGCTACCAAGGTATGTCTTCTGTTTCCTAAATTGGGACAGATTTAGTGGTGTTATATATAAAATAACTAAAGGAATGATGTAAATGGCTTTCATCAAATACAGCTTTAAATTAGATTTATGATAATGTATGTACCTTCAGGGAAAACTTGAATGCGAAGTTTTCTGTTTTGAGTGAGCCATGTCTGGCTTTAACACTTTATGTGTGATTGGAGAAGGAATCTGAGCTATGTTTCTGTGGCTCATTCTGCACACTCTTCTGGGAATTTACTGAGGTGTCTTCCTCTGCAACTTACTTTCTTTTGTGCTTGTCTTAACATGTTCCTTTAAGGCTCTGGGTGATGCAGCTGTGGTGATAAACTCAGTTTTGTTTAGATGTATGTTTTCTGCTGTCGGGCTAGGACAGGTGGGTTTTACTGGACCTGGAGAAATGGGAAAAAGGCACATTTCCAGTGGGCGGTGTGGGTCCTCTTAAGATAGGTGATGCCCAGGATAGATGGATGACTTGTCCAGAGGTGGCTGTCTGTCTGTCAGTTTCCCTGTTGTCATTGGAAGATGTCCAGATGACTATCCCTGACTACAGCCATGAACTTCAGTGTCTGAAGAGAGGTGAGGTGTATCTTGCTGTGTGTTGCTTTACATCATTTCAATTTCAGTTGGAAATCATTGGTTTTGAATTCTTTTTTAAAACTGTATTTGGCTGGGCTGCTAATAGTGGGAGGAGAGCAAGCCACCATCCATTGCACAGCAGGATTTTAGTCTTCACCTCAAAGGATGAGGCAATAAGAAGAGGGCCAGAGCTCTGTTTTTCACCCATCAGCTTTGCATCAGACTGAAGGCTGATCTCACCACTTCGTTAGTGGCAGTCTTCATGCCAGTGTGACTCTATCCATGGCAATAGAGCTAAACTGACATAAAATTGGAGTGAAGAACCTGTCCCCAACAGCTTCTGCTGGTCCAAGGGGCAGAACAATTTACAATGGATTCCTTGGACATGAGGTTATAGGACCTCATTCATCTCAGCCATTGTGTACTTGGGCAGTTCTGACAGTTTTTACACAGTGAAGGCTCTGCTGGCCTCAAAGGAGCTTGGCTGCTGAAGGGACTTGAAGATCAGATCCTTCATTGTCGTCTGCTGTTTTGGGAAATTTTCAGGAGTGTTTGAGTTTAGCTCGTAGTTGTCATCTTGTCCTCTTTATGGCATTTGCTTTTCAAAGAGCCATGCTTTTATGCAAGGAACCTTTGAAATCAGTGCTTCAGAGTCTTTGAAAGGAACACTAAAAAGAGTTCTTGCTAGTGAAAAATAGGACCAATGAGATTTTTTTCAATTTATTTGCAGCAGAATAAGCACTGAGAGCCTAGACAATTTTAAAGCTTTTTATACAGAAGTGAGTGGCCACAGCAAATGCATAAACAAGACACAAGGATAGCTTCGGGCTGCACTCCAGCAGCCCTCTCTTCACCTTTGCCAAGTACTGGTGAATCACAGGCAAGAACTACACCAGAAAACCGAAAGCAATCATAGAACTGAATTTTAATATTTGTTCCTCAGAACCATCCCTATTTGTACAGTACCTGACGCATACGTATCATGGCTCTTACAATGCCAAGGTCTGCTTGTGGTGTGATATATGGCTTCAGTGAATTGAAAAAGAAGGTTTAGTTTGGGACTACCAGGACCAGTTTACCCACGCAGCTACCACTTTCAGTACTGATAGCTTTCAGTATTATGAGCCCTGTTTTCAGCCAGTGCAGAACATCAACACTATGGTTTTACACTTAATTAGTCACCTAGGTGAAATACATTATACTAATATTGGAGTGTGCCAAGGCTCCAGAATTTGCATTGGCTCATGCTGTTGCATGTTAAGTCTGAATTTCAGAGTCGGACAATTCAAAACCAGAATCAAGCCAAGATGTACTTTGGTGCTATTGACACTAGCTTTTGCATTTAAAAAAAAAAGTTTATATATATAGTGGTAATTGAATATTGTTTTATATTAATATGAATCAATACTAGCTTTTGCATAAAACCACTATTTTTTGTTTTAAAGGACTAAGAATACTGCTTTCTTTTGTAGTATTTTGGTATATATTTGTCATATCTGTTAATATATTGTCCTTACATATTCTTTTTTTTTTCTATTTGATACTGTTTAGTTGTTAATGCCAGCTTCTGCAGAAGTGCTGTGCATTTTGGGAGCTGGTGTTCAAGCATATAGCCATTATGATATCTTCATGGAGCTGTTCACATTTAAAGAGGTAATGGACACATCTTAACAGGATACATTTCTTATTATGTTTCAGCAGCACTTAATATAAATAAGCCATACTACAGCCAATGAAGTTAGGGATTAATCATATTTGGGTCTGTTTTTACAGAACCCAAGAATACTCTGAACAGCTATAGAATTTCTTGCTCAAATGTTGGTCTTTTTTTTTTTTTTTTTTTTTTTTTTTTTTCCGAGATCTCGTGAATCCTCACCAACGGGACGCTCTTCCGATCATTAAAGGCAGTTTAATGGAAAATCAAAAAACAAGCTTTAGTTTTATGACTGTGACCTACTGTTGTTTTTTTGTTGTTGTTTTTTTTGGGTTTTTTTTTTTTTTTTTTTTTTTTTTTTTTTTTTTTTTAAAAAAAAGGGGGGGGGGCAGGGCGTGGAAATGAAGTCAAGTTTCTGATGGCTTTTTCTCTCTGAGAAAATCCTACTGTGTATGCCATACTTGGATGAGCTTTCTGTGACTTTTCCTTACAATTATTTCTGATAAATATATTTATCTTATAAATACAGCTCTACAAGGAGCTGTTATTCTGGCATCACAAAACAGTCATTCAAATGTAACTGCACACACATGAAATCTAGTCACTTGTATGACAAGAACATTAAAGGGTAAAAAACCCACATTTAGGATACATGTAATCATCTACTGAAAACTGAAACAGTGTTCTGTTTCAGCAAGGAGAAATTCTCCAAGCTAATCTGTTTGTCTTTTTTTCCTTGAAGGTCAGGATATGGAATCGCACCAAAGAGAAAGCAGTGAAGTTTGCTAATTCAGTTAATGGTCCAGTGCAGGTCTGCTCTTCTGCTCAGGAGGCAGTTACTGGGGCTGATGTGATTATAACAGTCACTATGGCAACAACACCAATTTTATTTGGAGACTGGGTAAAACCAGGTGCCCATATCAATGGTATGCTATGTTTGCATCATTTAAAGGATATAGAATCATAGAGTGGTTTGGGTTGGAAGGGACCTTAAAGATCACCTAGTTCCACCCCCCCTGCCATGGGCAGGGACACCTTCCACTAGACCAGGTTGCAAAGCCCCATCCGACCTGGCCTTGAACACTTCAGGGATGGGGCATCCACAACTTCTCTGGGCAACCTGTTTCAATGCCTCACCACCCTCATAGTGAAGAATTTCTTCCTTACATCTAAACTAAGTCTACCCTCTTTCAGTTTAAAGCCATTACCCCTTGTCCTATCACTACAGGCCCTTGTAAAAAGTCCCTCTCCAGCTTTCTTGTAGGCCCCCTTCAGGTACTGGAAGGCTGCTAGAAGGTCTCCCTGGAGCCTTCTCTTCTCCAGGCTGAACAACCCCAACTCTCTCAGCCTGTTCATAGGAGAGGTGCTCCAGCCCTCTAATCATCTTTGTGACCCTCCTCTGGCCTCGCTCCAGCAGGTCCATGCCCTTATGTTGGGGGCCCCAGAGCTGAATGCAGTATTATCACATTGTTTAGCATCAAAAACTGTTGGAAAGCAATACTCTGTGCTTCTCAGAATGAATGTTCTTTCCATTTTGCCTTTTCCCCTTTAGTGAGGACCACTTTTCCCAGCCCTGTCTTCCTGGTTGTCTGGAGCCAGAACTCCTGCATATTCCAGCACTGGATGTTTGCTAGAACATGGGATATGCTTTTCTCCCTAGTGGTGCATCATCTTTGCTACCATGTTGTCACTTGATGCTCACCTTGCTCTCCATTTGAATAACCCATACAAACATGTTATTTCCAAAGTGATTCCTGCTCATTCTACTGTTTCCCTGGTAGTAGTCATCTTTTCTTCACCCAATTTTGTAAGCTCCTCTATTTGTTACTTTTTGGGTGGACCACATTGTGTTGTTTTTTGTTTGTTTTTTTGTTTTKTTGGTTTGGTTTTTTTTTTTGTAACGAGTTAGAAAGATGCAATAACTGAGTTAAGAACTTCATAATTTGACATCTAATTATGGTGAGGTTTGGGTGGCTTTTTATTTTCCCCCTGCCTTGTAATGATGTTGCCACACTATTGTTTGGAGTTTCTGGACATGCCCACATTTGCTTATTTTATTAATTGTGGGCCTGGTTCAGATGACCTTGTGCACTTTCCAAATGGCATGGTAATAAGACAAAAGCAACTTGTCAAAGGGAACAATTTAAAGGAAGGTCCCACATTCCAGCAGCATCCTACCAATTTTTCAAACTCAATTTAGTCCTTTGGCATTGAATGTTGTTGTCTGTGTTATGTCACGAAATGGAAGCCGGAAGTACAACCAAAATCAATTAAGGTCTACAGTCACGGGGGCGACACATACACAAAGACCCCTCTCCTTTCTTTGCTTTTTTTTTTTCTTCCCCCCCCCCCGCCCCCCCCTCCATTGAGGCATTTGTGCTGTTTGAAGAGGCATTCAGGCAACACGGAATTTATTATTCCATAACAGTTGGACACTTTTTGAAAACATTTGGCTACAGTATAACTGGTTTATTTTTTTTTTAGCCCACAACAATTCATATATTTAAAAAGTTAAGCTCCTTGATTTGTTTTCAATTTCTCCAGATAAGTGAAAATCCATAACCTGCTCAACTTGTACTGCTTATAAAGTTACAAGGAAATAATAGAAGGCTATAGGTTTAAAAATCCTAGTTAGTAACATTGAACTCTCTGTCTGCATATGCAAGTCTTTGCTGCACAATACTTTGGTTCTCATCTGTTCAGGATCATTGAGGGATTCTTCAAACCTTATTTTTGTCTATAGACACATAACAATCTGGATCAAATGAATGGACTATAAAATAAACAGACTATAAATGGACTATAAAATTCAGGGCATTTAGTAATGATCTGATGAAAGACAAGGATACAAGAGATAATGGACAAAGGGAGATGATTTTCTTATGCCTCAGCTACCCAGAGTCTGCTGACAAGGATATTCTACCGACAAATCAAATATTGAATGTTTTAGAGGAGCTGTATTAGGTGTTAGTTAACTCTGTTTAAAAAATAAAAAGCAACAAAAACCTGTTAATTTGGCAGTCGCAGAAACAGTTTACTGTTTGTCTGCAGGAGAGTTGTAGTCTGTATAACCTTAAGATTATCTTCCCTGAGTTGCGTCACCAAATGATCAAAGTTTATTCTAACAGTGCCTTCTGTAAGCAGAACAGAGTGATTATGTCACACTTATTTATTGGTGTCATTTTCAAGGCTCCTAGCAAAGACTTGTTTGTTTTGTAACTATACATAGTTACACATATCTTTACATTTCTTGTATTGATATGAGATGACGAAGGGCTAAGCAGAGCTACTTCCCCTTCTCTTCTCTGTCAGAATTATTTGGAAGGAGCAGTTTGACTAGCGTACCAAAGAGGTGGAAATGGTGCCAGCAAAGAAGCTCACTTCTGCTTCCTGAAGAGCTGCAGTTTAATGCTTTGGCAGGTTGAAATGCAAAGGCCAGTTGATTCCAGTTGTTCTGGCTGTGCTTATGGGGAATGTAAGACTTTTGTCGGCAGCAGTATCTGCATGACTAGAGGTCAAGGATGCTGTACATTTTAACAAGCTGTAATTTGGAGGGTTGCACCCAATGTTGTCCTTCATTGACATCAGTGGAAATTTAGGGGGTTAGCACCTTACAGAAACAGGCCATATATATGTCAGTGTTACAGCTGATGCCAGGTTGAGAGAAATCCAGGCTTTTTCCCAGTTGTTCAGGCACATCCTATTTTTTTGTTTTTTTTGTCAATCAGCATGTCTTCAGTGCTAACATCAGTTTGTTTGTATATCACATTTCAACAATAATGTCTGTTGTTACTTCACACATTTTGTATTTTGGACAAAATGTGGTTTGCATTTGTTTTAAACATTCTTCCCAAGTTCATCAGTTTTGTTGTCTTAGCTGTTGGAGCAAGCAGACCAGACTGGAGAGAACTGGACGATGAACTAATGAAGAATTGCGTTCTGTTTGTGGATTCGAAAGAGGCTGCTCTTACGGAATCAGGAGATGTTATATTATCAGGGGTAAGACTTTCTTAAATTATGGTCTTTATTTTTGTGGCAATTGGCTTGCATTTGAAATGAGTTGGTACTGATGATGTGCTGCACTGAAACTTTTTAGAGCATCAAACGTTGTTAACACTTTCCAGGCACAGGCTGAAAGATAAACTGGTTTCAAACTGAGGCTTCTATATGTCTATGCCAAAACCATGCAAGCTCTGTATCAACCATTACGTGGCACCAAATTACAGTAGCGTGTTTTCAGCATTGGCCTTTGTGTAAAATAACAAAGTATTAGTTTTGAAAGACCTACATTTCCTGCACTGTTTGGTAGTTATGTTAAATAGTTTTCAAATCTATTTGTTAAAACCTGTAACTTTCTTCCCATAATATTTCAGTGTGGTTGACGCACATCAGGCCTCTAGAGAATGGATGACAGAAGCCAAGCACACAGTTAGTGATCTGCAGAAATTTGATGGCAGGGACTCTTTTAGGTTTAAAGGAGGGTTTTTTTTTTTTCTTTCTTAATGTTTTTGCAGAACAAATATGGTTTCCACTTTTGAGGTTTTACATAAGGGGTCCAGATACGGTAAGGTGTGTGGAACCCCATGTGTTTTGTTGGACAAGTAACAAGCTATTCACTGTACTTTACTGACTGAGGAAAGCCTGTCAGCTGTTTTTCTCTGAAAACCATTCCACTCCTCTGTGATTTCCGTCCAGTTTCTGTATTATTTGTCTGAATACTGATCTGCTTCAGCATGGAAAGGAATCAGTTCTGGGATAGCAGAACTGGAGGAATTCTTTCTTTTGAAGCCACTCAGAAAAAAAGTTTTTCTCTTAACATATGTATGGATATTATGTTTTAAGTATGTTGTGTTTTTTTTTTTTTTTTTTCTCTACAGGCAGAGATTTTTGCTGAGCTGGGAGAGGTAGTGAAGGGTACGAAACCAGCCCTGCCTGAGAAAACAACAGTGTTTAAATCGCTGGGTAAGAACAACCCCTCCTGTGTACAAGTCTGACAGAAAACAATGCCTTGTTATTTATTAGGTCCCCCATGCGTGGGAAAGCTGCTGATCATCTTCAAAACTGCTGTGGCAACGCACTGTCCAGAAGAAACTAGAATGTGATTTGCATTTTCCCTTTTTATTTCCCTTTTTATTTATCTAGCAGGACTGATGTAATGAAAAGTGATAGGAAAGCAAACAGACAATAGGAAGAAGTACATTTTCCATTTCACTGTTGTTCAACACATGACTGCAGCGTTTATTAATACAGCTCCAACCCAAATGCCCTGCTGTTATGCCCCTGAAGTTTATCTGACCTACAGACAATGTGGCAGTGTACTGTGGGGTTGGAGTATGATGACTGGGGGAAGGAGGTCTGAAAGGGCCAAGTTGTGATACGAACACTGAAAATTAGATTCATATTATTACATTAACTTCATATAGCACACCTAACAGTTACATGATGGCTATAAACTTTGAATGTAACACTGTAGGTGTTTGGGATGGGGAATGATTTCTGTTCCTGTCCAGTTAGATAATTTCCTGAGTCCTTCTGTTCCCTTCTGAAGCTAAATTATTTTGTACAGCTGAAGAACTGTTTGAAGGTGACTTTAATTCTTTTTCAGGTATGGCGGTTGAAGATACAGTAGCAGCAAAATTTGTCTATGACTCATGGTCAGCTGGTAACTAAAGAGTCTGCAATGCCAACGAGGCCGAGAAAATGGTTTGCACTTAGTTTCCTTGGATCTTTTGTTAACAAGAAAGGCACTAATCCTATCTGAATGTGGCCTTTCTAGAACATTCAAGAATGAAAAGTAAAATTTCAGCAATAGACTAATTTCTACAGTTTTCTAATGGCAAGTATTAGATACCTGCAGTATTACTAATAAATGTATCTCATGTAATGACAAGTATTAGATGTTTGCAGTGATACTAATAAGGGTATTTTTACATGTTTTGGTATAATTCTGGAATCGATGCCTTTCCTCCCTAATTATTTATGTAGTAGAAGTCTGTGGGTATATCTCGTGTTTTTAGAGAGGTAATTCATACTGGAGTAAAATATATCAGTTTGGTGAATGGGCTCTGGCATCATATTTACCTGCGATGGTACTTTAAACACAACTGTGGGTTTCAGTGCTATGCTGATAGTAACCTAGTCTTCAGTCTCCCCTGGTAACACAGCCCACCCCTGACTCCTGGATACCCCTTCCCTTCCAGCTCAGACTGGGATCTGGAAGTCACCATCCTTACTTTCACCCCCCACCATCCCCCTTCTCTGCCCTCAGACCCAATGGTTTTTCATTTAAAAGCACACTCCTGAGAGGGAGTTTATATAAATAATGGTGCCTCCATAGAGTTAGATTTCTGTGTTTTTGTAAAATACCTGGCTCAGGAAGACTTGGAGTGCAAAAAAATCAGAGCTAATATTATGTACATTTGAACTGGGAGGAAACTATACTCAGTACCTCCCTTACTACATTCCTGAGTGGGGTATTGCCACTTTCATATTGCAAGGAGTCACCCAAAATGTGAGTACCAAAAATGTGTTTTGATTTAACTTTTATCTAGGTTCTGTGGGGAGATTTTTTTATTAATCTATGGTGTTTGTAAGTTCTTTTTCTAAGCTTCTTGAAGATTGGAACAGTGCAAATTTATTTCACTAGGATAAACTTCAAGTATACAGGCAAATATTTTCACCTTGGCTGTACTATGCATCAATTGGTAATTGTTCTTTTATCCCAGTGTGTATTTTCTGGGGTGGGAATTTCCATGATCCTTTCTTGGCGGAGGAACCCAGTGATTCTACATAAGGAGAAGTTCCAGTTTTGTGCTGTTATGCAACTGCCTTACAAAAGATTGAGCATCTGCTGAAAAATAGCTATTGCCCTGGAAACAAATTCCTGTCTCAGGCTAGAGTTGTGCCTTATGAAATTTAATTTCTACTTACATATTATCTCATGCAGGCTTTTAAGTGTTTCTTCACTCTGTGGAAGAATTAGATGACATGGTCGTTCTCTATTGATGCCAGTAGAATACGGCAGAGCAACAGGAAGGAGGTTCAGAAGCAGTTAGCGTTAAAGCCCTTGATGGTGCATAAGTAAGTATAGAAGAGGTTAATGAGTACAGTGCAGGTGTGACGTAAATAATACAAGTTACAAACCTGGTGTAAACTAGTTGGAAAAAAGTAGTAAGTGGCAGAGTTTGTAATTTGCAGAGTTTTAGCATGGAAGGGTACCAGACCAGTAAGTGAATGGGGCCAAAGGATGTGTTTGTGTGGWTAGAAATCTAACCCCATTGACCTTGTTTGTATCAGCAGAAACAAGAACAGAAACTTCTCTAAGTTTTTGCATTTTTTAATTGTAGCAAAATTACCCTTCTATTTTTAGACGTTTTTCCTTCTGTGTAATTTCTGAAGTGTTCAGAAATGTATGTGTTGACTTAGCCTGTTACTTCAGTAATGGAGAACTCCACTAGTGTGAGACAAACGTGACAGCCATTGATGTTCCGTAATTCAAGAACTGTATGGAAACTTGAACTTCCTATTTATGACAATATTATCCCAGTTCTGTGCCTGTGTAAAACGAGGTTTGTAATTTGAAGTGAGACATAGTTTGGGAAGAAGGCAAATATTTTCACATGTACTCTTCTACAGACTGTGCACTTTAAAAGTAGATGGAACTAGTCCAAAAACCTGGTTCTGAAAACCCACAGTGTTCTCGGCTTTCATTGGCAATAGGAGGTTCTGGGAGCCTGGCTTCAGCATTGCACCTCTGAATTCATGAAGAGGATTCAATTCAGTTACAATGGGAGTTGCTTGGATGCCATCTTTAGATTTTTTGAGGGGAAATAATAGCCTTAATTTCCATGTTTCCTTCTCTTACAAGTCCAGAGTCTCAAGAAATTGTGTAACTTGCATTTATGTTAAAATTAAATAGATACTGCTGTTTTTCTTTGACTTTCACTTTGTTGTCCATTACTTTTGTTTTGGGTGGGGTTTGTTGTTTGGTTTTTTTTTTTTTGAAGATGAGGAAGAAAGTATTCAAGTTGTTGCAGTGACTACTCTCTTGGTAAATGTGATCACTGAATGTAAAGGGGAAAATAAATTGAGATGGCTCTGCTCCACTGTGATACTCAGTTTTGCAGTCATTATCCTATGCTGCACATTCCCTCCTCTTGATGTCTGTCCAGTACAGAGTATTAAATCCTTAAGGAAGGAGAATCTTGTACTTGGCAGGGCTGTGATCATGTGAGATCCCATGGTTTTACTATTTGGGTTTGGATTGGGCTGTAAGATTGCACATGTGATACATAAAGTGTCTCCAACTGAACTGAGCTGTACAAATGTTACTAAGGAGTCAGATCTGGGATTCACTAATTTAAATACTTTGAATTATAAAAGAAACAAAGGGGTTGGTGAAAAGATTTGGAAAATAGCAAAGCACATAAGTGGAAAAAACTGAAATATGAGTGTTCCTTTTTATTATTTTTTTCCCCTAATTGTTCCACATGGCTGCTTTATACCAGAGGCCAATTTCCAGGACCACCCTGCAAGAAAAGGACTAGCACTGTTGCACTTTTTTTTTTTTTTTTTTTTTTTTTTTTTTTTTTTTAAAAGGGTATATACCTCAGGGTTGATTGAGTTGCCTAAAAATAAGTGTCATGTGGGGTGCTCTGGGGCTTCTTACTCAGTCTCTAGATGCAGTTTCAGAAGGACAAGGAACTCCTTCCCATAGACCTTGTGCTGTATCTGCTAGCTCCCTAGAGTTACTGTGGATACTTAAGGACATACCAAAATATGCTAGATGTTTGTGACAACTGAATCACTGAATTTATGTGCAGATAGTCTCTGCCGTTATCTCTGGTTGTCAGACATCACAGCAGTCAGGCAGATTTACAGATGAGTATGCAGAGAGGCAGATTTTCAGTGCAATTTAGAGATACTTGGGGGCTATCACAGAACGGCTGAAGCTGTTCTGTGATAATGGCAGTTATTGGACAGGTCCTCTGTGAGTGACTCCACTCACTGATGTTTTGATGGTGTGTTGTGGGCAGGTCACAAGCATTTGGGCAGGTAAAGAACCAGCAAATACATCAGTTATGTGACTGAGAATGATAGGATTTGACCCTTCAAAATCCACTCATCGTATGCCTTCAAAAAGTAAGATTCATCATTTCCTTCTTGCTTTGTTAAATACTTGGGAGTTTCTTAGCCAAAATGAAAACAACCCAGCAGGTTAATAACACTGAGTCTGGGGGGATGCTGTCTTGATTTAATTACTGTGCTAAGCACAGCAGTCATTTAAGGTTGCGCAGAACAGGACTCTGATGTGACTGCTTAATAGAAGAAAATATCAACCTGCTGAAGTACAGGAATCCAAGGAGGAAAGAGTGCAGTATAAAGTCCAGCTGAGAAAAGGAATTATAATATACAAATCAAAGTAACAAGAAGAAGATGTGGAAAGAAGGAAGCATGACAAAATAGATTATTAACTAGGATTAGTGTCCACAAATGCAGTATACCCCTAAGGAAAAAATGATAGCTGACTAATGGAAAGCTATAAAAAGAGATTTAAAGATAAATGTTAATAATTGTGCCTCTAAAATCTGGGATCTTGGGCAGAGCAAGACTGCTACAAGCACCTTTTTAGATTCACAAAACTCAACAGGAGTGATTAATTCATACGAGATAGCACTGTCTTCCCAATGGAACAGGCCTGAGAGAGATGAAGGGAACCCTGCTGTGAATGCCTCCAGATAGACTGTGAAGAACAGGAGCTTCCACAGAAGCACAGTCTCATTTTGTTTCTCTTTTCATGAGCTGGGTGTGTGTGTTACATGCAGTTTTCAGGCTGAGGCTGACAACAACCAACAGAAAATGCTGGGTGGTAAGAGTCCCGGTTTCTGGGACTTCACATGGCAAATGCACCCTATAGGAACCGAGTTGAGGATATACCAAAACAGATCAAAATAAAACCTCAGCTTCTTGCAGTTAAAAGTATTGCAGTCTTGATTGCCTTTAGGACATGATGGGTGCTGGCAACTGTGTCTGGTCTAATGAGACAAGAGAAAAGAATACACAGCTCACACTGAGCATCTCTTGGCAAGGTACTTCATGTATTTTTAAATTAATATCAATACAGTAGCAAAACACTTTACTGACAAGAACACAAAACTTGCTGTAAATTAGTCTTGTTTACATTCATTCAGAGGCTATTAGAGTCAATAAGCCGTAGCTGAAATCGAGATTCAGATGCTATTTCTAACATATCATTAGTACCAGGAAGGGCGGTTTGTAGCAATCTAACAGGAGCAAATGGAGAAAATGCAAAGCTCTCAAGCTTTGGGAATGCTCTTTGCATTGTGGTTTTGGAGAAGAAGGGAAGGGCTTTATTAAGGAATGTAGTGTGGGTGGCCTTTGCTAATATTTTAAGTTATTCGGATGAGAAGAAATCCAATCCCCATAAACAGTTCAGGGAGAAAAGGTTTAAATCTATAGCTTTCGGGTTTTTACCTTCACATTCTTTCTTCTTGGCAGAATATGCTTGAATTAATATCCCGCGCACCACAGCCGTCTATCCAGAGAGAAAAATCTTTGTCCGTGCTGTACTTTCTAAAGCAATTGGTAACCTCTCCGCCTTTTGCTTTAGCAGACATCTGAAAGGAATTGCGTGCTCGTTGGAAAGAGGAAAAGAATGAATCAGTGTGCAGGTTACAGCAACAGGTGTGTTAATTTATAAGCAAGTATCTACAGTCTTTCCAGGGTTCTTGAGTGCTTGTTTTCTTTTATTTATGGCATTCAGGACTTTCTTTCTTGGCCCAAGCTCCATCTGAATGCTCTGTAGATCTTCATCAGAACATAGCATCAGGGCATCTAAATCAATTTTTTCCCTCATGAAGACTGGAAGAAACTCATCCAGCATCTGTGATGCCAGAAATACCTCAAGGGGTGTGTTCTCTGCTTCCTCGTCATCCCAAATGTCTTCTTCCTCATGCCAAGGGATATCAGCACCATTTTCAGCATCATCTTCCCTGCCATTCTCAGCATTTTCATACTGAAAGAGCTCACTGGACATTTTAAAGCTTATACCTTCTTTCTCAGAAGACTCAGTTACAGGATTTACATCCACAGCCAAATTCCTTCCAAATACAATCTTGCCAAGACCTGGCCGCTTAAAAATGGAGAGCTGACTGTCATTATCAGAAAAGTTTTTCTCTCCGAGATCATTCAGTAATTCATCCTCCTCTTTCTCATCGAACAAATGCATCACAGTTCTCCTACCTGTACCATCCTCTCGACCATTGCTTTGTGTTTCCTGGCTGCTTGTGCTGTCAGCTGTCCTTTTTGCCTTCAGTTTGAAGGTATCTTTCAGATTTTTGGAGAAAGGACTTGTTGTATTTGAAGCGAAGAGACTAGGCAACTTCACTCTGGAGTGTGTCCCTCTGGAAGAATTTACTGTGCCAACCTTTTCTTTCATATAATTCCGGTTCATTTCATGCTGGTGTTTCTCTTGGCGCTTCTCGCATTCCTTGATTTGTTTCTCCACATTCCTCTGGGCCTGCGCTTTGAGTTTGGAGACCTTCTTTGGGTTCAGCATGTTCTGCTCGGTGGCAGCTTTGTCCAGGATTCGGACACATTCATTGCGGTCTCTGCTGGCAGCCACCTCCAGGGGAGTGCGGAGGTCGTTGTCCAGAGAAAATATATTGGCACCGAAGTTGATCAAAAAAGAAACACAATGGATATGACCATTGCAAGCAGCGTGGTGGAGAGGAGTGTTCCCCCAGATGTCGCATTTGTCCGGATCACCTCTGAGAAGGAAAATAGCACACAGTGAGCTGGACTTACCCAAGCATAGCACTGCAGTGGGATTGAACAGACACTAAATGTTTAGCTCAGCTTTGCTATGAGGAGTACAGCCCAATGAAAATGGGTCAGCTTAGCTCCATCCTCTAGGACGGGGCTGCACCTACTTACACGAACTTACACCGAGTTTGGCTGCGTGTGTGGCATAAGCTCTAATTCCTGCCTGTCTGTGGGCTCAGGCTTCAACTTACTCTCATTGGAATTCATGGCAAAATTGTTTCAATAGCTTTTGGGTGGAATATTTTAAAGGCTTTTTGGTGACTCTTCCCTTTTGCATGTCAAATGCGGGGACAATGTTAGGAGGATTCTTCACTGGCCACAGTGATACATATTTAATGAGGCCATGCAGTAACGTTTTTGCTAGGTAATAGGTAAATGATTAGGAGTAAAGCCCTGATTACACATTTGTCTCCATTGCTATTAGATTAAACTCAGATAGATGCCGTTGTTTTTCTTCAGCTCTTTTGTTCTCCTTAAGCTGCTTTTGCTCATGGGGTTTGAAAAGCAGAAGCTCATTTGAAAATAAAATACCACATCTTTTCAATTGAATTTAAAGCCAGTGAAAAGCATTGCTTTCTTTTTAACTCTTGCACTGACTTCACACTGAACTGCTGCCTGCAGACGAGAGTTGGCTTGAATCTTTTAATTCATATTTGGCAAGATTAACATTAGCAATGGTTCAGAACAGAGCTTGAATTGTCTGTGACCAATAACCAAGGCAGCCACAGTAGCCCAAAACCTTTAATAACTTCAGAGTCAGGGCCCAACTTTACAAGGAGAATTTCTATCCTTGGGAGTTTAAACATTTCAATGTCTTGGAGATTTGTTCCATGGCAGTTGTACTATGAATGAAATGGTACATGCTATCACAAAATCTCCTTCAGGCATTGGTCTCTGGCTTTGAGTATCTCTGAAGAAAAGCACTAACATAGTTGTTGAGGGCCAAATCTGAAAAAATCCTTCAGCCTGAAATGCCACAGGCAAGAGAGAGGTCGGGGGTCCCCGCAGAGCTGAGACACGGAGCTGCTCACATTGAGAAACAATGGCAAGTCTGAGCATGCCAGGCTGCGAGAGCACAGGCATTTCTACAAGGAGGTGGCAGCTGAGGATAAGAGTTTCTCCGCTCAGACATATGGAAACCATGTGTACATATTTCTGCTTTTGTGGCTCTGCCCTGGGGAACTGCCTGACTGCGGCCGAGCATGCCAGATTCCTTGATTCCCACATTAGCAGACAGGCTGCATTATCCTGAGCCTTGGGAGTGCCGGGTCATCCATCCTCCCCCAGGTCCCTTCATAGCTGTTTGTGGTCTCTTTTCCCCGTGGAGCCTGCCAGCCTTTGAGCCTCAAACAATTGATGAACTAGAGTGTCTGTGCCCAGCTCAGTGGGACTTTGGATAAGGTTTGACATCTACTTTGGGTTCTCATACTCCTCTTTTCCCTGCTTTCCCAAGAAAAAGGCTCACGCAAAAGAGAGCAGATCTGCTACTTGGTCTTGCCTTTATTCATGTACCTGCAAAGCAAGCAGAGAAAACGTCTCTTGATGCCTGGGAAGATAAACTATTTCAAGATGAAAGGGGATTATTATTAGTATTGCTACATTTTCCAAGCGCTGAATGTGTGCAAGCTTCAGGGTCCTAAAATCTGCAACTGCTCTAAAGAAAACCATCCTGTATCTCAGTGCCTTTGTCAGAAAACCTTTTCAAGGAAAGGATGAATTTGTTAAAAATAATTAAAATACATTCTCACAAGAAAACATTAACTGACTGCAGAACAGATTGAACGTCCTCCAAAATTCAGCTTCTCCCAAGGAAACCCGTGAGACTACAGCCGTATCTCTGACAGCCCCAGCTTGCTGATCGTGTCAAGGAATCTTGGATTAAAATAGAGGTGAATGCATATGTTTGAAGATTTTGAGGGCAATACTGTCCCAAAGCTGTCCTCTACCAAGAAAAAGAGTTAGAAATACATTAAATAACAAATACATAGAAATTCTGGTCTTTGTGTTATCCTCTGTGACTTCTATCAGCTTACATGGTAGAAGACATATTTTTCACTCAAATTTTCAAAAAAATTATTTTGTTATTTGCTCCTTAGCTAGTTGTTCTGTCTTCTAGGTGTTCAGGGACAAACCTTTATTGACTCTAGATATTTTCTCGGAGCTGCCTTAATTATACGAATTGAAAAACCGTCAATCTATTTTTGCTTCTCCTGGGGACACAGCAATGACCATGCAGTCCAAAGGTCTTTTTTATTGTGTTATTACAGCCACACCTGAGCTCAATGAGCTATAAAACAAATCTATGAAAAACCTATTTTTATTCCATATTTTCAATTCTATTTTTAAAAAAAGAAAACTCAGATACATCCAAATAGTTATTCAACTTCTCCCTCCAATCTTCTTTAAACTATTATGATTGAAAATACAGGTCAACTTAATCTTCATCTCAGCCCAGAAAGAACATTTTATTAACTGTATCTCTACACAAGAGCAGAATTTCTTTTATTAGATCTTATTACAGAATCAGAGCTTAAAAGGTAGGCTCCAAGCAAGAGAGTACAGAGGGTAGGGAGGTAATTACTATTTCAGTAATACATTTTAAGCATGTAGTACATTTAAATGATACCAAACAGAAATATTACTATTAGAAAATAAACCTGTAGAAAACCTTCCTTTACTTTTTTCTTTTTTTTTTTTTTTTCAGGTTTGCAAGTATTGTACCCCAGCTTCTGAAACAGTATTATCATTTTTATCATGATGGTAGTTGCTAATACTATAAAAGGCAGAGAAATAACAATTTTAGGTGTTACTGTCTCAAAACTATCAGTTGTGACTTGCCTCTGGAAAGCATTAAACCTTCACAGGTGTCCACTAACTGCACTTTGGAAGCAAATGGGAGGGATTTTTTGGTAAAAATGTTTCAAACAATGCATTTCTCTAGAGCCAGTTTCAAAGATATGTTATCACCAAAGGTTGTCGGCCAGCTTCTCCTCCATTACAGCGAGGTGAGGTCCCAGGGCCCTGCTCCTACTAACCGCTCCCTGCAGACTCCATGTACGAGACGGTCCCGCTGATGTCGATGTGGCTTCACCGACCGCACGTACAGACCTGCTCGCAGGTTCTGGGCCATTGCAAATGAAGAGAAAGAATTCTTGCCAATGCATTGAAAGAAATGACCATGATTTTCAGCCTTTTGGCTCTGAGGTCATCGGGGCATTAGAAAAATGATGCACTAATTATAGTTTTAAGACACAAGCTTTAAGCAATGGAGGCTGATTGACTTACCCCCTCCGACATATGATTTCCAGAGCTTCTAGATACCCATGGTATGCTGCCAGAAGGGTGGGTGTCATCCCAGCTTCATCTGAAGTATTGAGGTCTTTCCTAGTGGCTTCTTTCAAGAGGTCCAAATTGCCGTCGGCTGCTGCTTTGTGATACCTGCTGGACATTTTCAGTAACTTCTGGTTTCTCAAAGCAGCTCTGAACGATATCCAGACTGTACAGTCACCCTTCCATTACAGGGATAGTTCATTAATGATTACAAGTTGAGACGTCCCCATGAGGATGGAAATGAGGAGGCAAAGTTCATCCTAGCAGACAACTTATCTGGAGCTCTGCATAGGTAATAAGGCGATGGTGTGGTGAATGCTTTCATTTTCTGGAAGGTGGCTCTGCCATTTACCATTCGTTGCATATTTGACTATTTAAACGTAGAAGGGATTCATTCACCTTCTCTGTCTTTGCCTAACTGTTCTGGGAAAACTTCAAAAGGACCTTGAACTTCAAAAAAAACTTCAAGAACTTCAAAAAACCTTCAAAAACTTCAAAAAAACCTTCAAAAGGCCATGAACGTCAGTACGACCAGATTTCACCCTAAGTAATAAAGCATCCCTGAGTTTTGATAGGATGAAATGCATAAGCAGTTACCTTTACTGGTGAAGTCCTTTGTAACCTATCATTTACTGAGCTGCTGCATTTAAAAACAAGCCTCTCCCCCACCAAACCAGGCACATCCATGAAGCCGTTTCATGTACACAGGTTGATGTGCGGATGGAAACAGGCCTGTCAGGACCAGGGTGGTGTTCAGATAACACCGTCAGCAGGTCCGCAAGTCACAGCAGGGAAAAACCACAGCCTAGTGTGTGATCCTTTTAACTGCAAATTGCRTTTCATCAGAGGATCTTAAGGTACTTGGCAAATATAAATTCATCTAACAGGTATTGTAATCTCTGTTTTAGATGCAAAAAATGTGCAGGATTTCTTCAGGATAGCACAGGGAATTCAAGCAATGGAAATGTGATGGGCCTGAACCCGCTGCCCCAGCCTGGGCGCTGGCATCCAGTCCCCATCTCACATAACCACTTCTTGCTTTAGAAATTATTTCCCCTGATTTCAGTGGCATTAAGGGCTACCTCTATGAGTAGAAGCTTATAGAATTAGACTGTAATTCTAATTTTTAGGTTCAAAAGAATTACTAAGAGAAAACCATGTAAAAGGTCAGTTTTAAAACAGTAGCTGAGAAGAAATCAGTAAAAGACTACCTGCTGCTTAATAAAATGCTGCAGGCTATCTGTTATTCTGGTCACATTCACAACAGCTGCCAGATAAGCTGTTTTCTATGACTAACTGAATTAACCTGTATCTTAGAGAATCTGCCCTCAGCAATTAGCAGTGAGGTTTTGTTGCTTATTATGCCGCTGTTACAGAAGCAGTAGCAATTGCAAACCAACTCATTGTCCAGAGTTGGTGCAATTACTGAATGGAGTGCCACCTCATTTACTTCTCATAATGCCACCCATGTAATACACTGGAGACCTCTCCAAATGGGCTTTCTCTCTGAATTATTTTCTCAGACAGGGATTGAAGAGCTCTTCAGGAACAAACTTGTACCAACATTTTCCTCCAGGAGGACAAGGAGAGTCAGTCAGATCCTGTGACAGGTTTGAATCTTTGAATAAACAAGCCTAAGTAAGAGTAAACTAAAGCCCTGGTTTTCCTTCATGGTGTCCACAGACACAGCCATCCCCGGTGCTGTCCTGCCATCTCAGGGCAGTGGGGAAGGGCTGTGCTTCATCCAGGCCACCTCCATCCCCGCATTAGAAGACAGTTTTACCCTCAGCCCTTTTTCAAGTTCCCTGCGTTGCCATTAATACTTTTTTAATAAAAAATGCATTTATTCCATTTTCTATTTAATCAGGCTCAGCACTGAGTTAAATTTACAGCTACTAGAAAAAACTAGCTGTTGCAGAACAAAGACAGGTAATACGTATACTTTTTTATGTATATATTAGATTAGCTGTTTCTTGATGGCATTGAATTTTATTTCCTTTACTGGGTAGGGTAAGCTTTTTTACTCTCAAGAGTGTAAACTGATCACTAAGGCACATACTGCATATACCACCAGTGCCTGGAAGAAGAGAGGAGACAGCACTTTTCTTGAACGTTGACATTTCGCATTGTTAGCTACACCCCTGAAAGTGAGTTGGTGGCAAAAGAGACCTTTTCATTTTTCAAGATTATTGATTTCTACTACAGAAGTACATTCATGTGCTTTTCTGTTAATTAATTCAGCAAACAAAGTGTTGATCTCAGAGTGATTTTTATCATCTAACATCTGAAAATACTGATTTTAAAAGAAAGTTACTCTGTATGATGCTAAGTGGGAAACTGTTGTTCCAAGTTTTAATTAGAGGTAAAGCAAAACCCACGTCAATTGGAGAGAAGCTCCGGGACTTTGCAAGCTTTATTATTATTTATGTCACAAAAGTGGGCATCACAAAAAGAGAAAGAAAAAAGAAAAGACCAAACAAAATCTCCATTTGTTTCTAAACTCCTGGTATTTGTTCATCTTTGTCCCATCCAAAAACCTCAATTTAAAATGCGATAAACGATTCAACATCAAATGAGCTAAATTTCTCAGCCTGAATTGAGATTTTTCTTTTGAGACTAAAGCTAAAAATTGTGAACTTTTTAAACTCCCTGAGTAGTTAGAATGAAGCTTTTCTTTTGGGGTTTGAAAAGAACTTCAAAACCATTACACTTCCAATTGAAACGTCTTACCAGGCTCAGGGGAAACTCTGTTGTGATGGTATGTGGTGTTGTAAGCTAATGAATTATTTAACTAGCAGTTTTGATTTGTTACTGGATTTTGCTGTGTCTCTGATTATTGCTCTATTTTTTTGAGAACTATCTTAAATAAAACATTACCAGTTAAACAAACTATTTAGATTGAAAGACTACAGCATTATTAGTTTCATTGTTCTAGATAACTCAGAGTCCGGTCTGAATAGCGATGTTGTTGTGCCATCTGTTTTGCATGAGGTATTATCCAGCACAACATTTCCTCATTGCAACTTTTATAAGCACCAAACGTGGTGTGGTAAAGGCCATACGAGGGGAGGCAAGTAAATCTCTGCTTGTCTAATGAGATCCTTGGAACTAATGGGCTTAGAGAAGAATTAAATTAGTCACACAGGGTAATTGTGGCTACACAATTCAGAGATGACGACAACATTTAAACAACAATAAAAGCTTATTTCTTCACTCCTTAGAGAGGCAAAACTGCTGTGCCCAAGGACACTGTTGCTGGATGTCCTCTTGAGCAGCCCCGTTCCCACAGCGAGGTTGTGTGTGACCCATGCCGGTGCTGCCTCGGACCCATCCTGACGCGATCTTTGTTCAGGTGTAACCGTGCTCGAGCTGGGGGGTCCAAGGGCAGCCCTCACAGTCTGCCTGCACATGTCGTTTCAGGAGTGAGGCCCTAATCAATAGGGAAAGGAAATAAAATTGGAAGGCAATAAAGCCAACTCTACCAAAGCCCTGTCTCTCCTCACCTGCACACCTTGACGCCCGGCCATACTGGGCATATAAAAGCAGACTGGGGGACTTTTGTAGGGCTAGAAGCAGTGACGTTATCTGTTGTATCATAGCGACATTTGCAATAAGTGTTTTTGCTGCGAATGCTCAAAAGCAGGAGTCCTGACTTGGCATTTGGGCTCTTTGCATTGCTAAAGCCTTTTTCTTGGTTTTGTTTTTTTTTCCTGTGATATCATCATCAGTGCTACAAACAGTCCCAAGGAAAGCCACGTTGAGCTCCTTGGTGTCTCAAATGCTGTGCTGCTGCCAGTGTGTCAGGGACAGGGACAGCCAAAGCCCATAGGAAAGAGCATCTACGCAGAGGTGATCTGTGCTCTCCGGAGATGGTATGCAACACCCCAATGCTCAGGGGTGTTCAGCAGTGCTTTTGGGCAATGCTTTTTTTCCCAAAAGGTAGAAAATCAAACAAGTAGAAGAGAAAAGCAGAGGATTGGAAGAGGAGACCTTGCACGTTTTTGCAGCAGAAAAAAAAATGAAAGCCACGGAGATAGTTTTGTGTTTCAGGGCATGAATTAGCTGTTTACCTGTAACTCAGGCCGTAGTTATTGTTACAGGCTCAACAACCTGGACAGGTGGAACTGAATTTTTTGAAAGGAGGCTATGCTTCCTCTGTAGCTTGAGCTGCAAATTCAGACACGTCGAGTGAAGCAACAACTAATTAGTTTAGCACATGCTGATGAATTACATCCTACAAACCTACATACTCGAAGATTGATATTGGGAGCTGCTAACCTGCACTGCAGGGCAAACCCAGTTGTGGTGACTGTGGCAATAGTGTTGCTCTAACTGTTAAATGTTGTCTGGCCCAACATTACCTTTCAGCTACACAAGCCACAACCTGTTACAAGGCATTTGGGGGTCGGCAAAACCCTGAGTTAACTCTAGCAGGCGAGGACAGGCTGTCCTTCTGCGCAGGGACTGTGCGTTGCCGCTGCCCAGGCCTCTGCAGGTTTCCCCCACGCTAGCAGCATCACTCGGGTGTGATGCGAGATCGAGCTTTTACCAGCCCAGGGTCAGCCAGACTCCGAGAACATGATCCAAAGCTCCCTGGGAGTTACAGCTTTTCCACCAAGTGGGAATCAGGGACAGGGAAATTACAAGCAAGTTTAACTTTACATCGGATTTGACTGCCTGAAAGTACCTCATTTGTGTAATTCTTTAAAGGATGTGTACTTGAAACAGTTTTTTCCCCCTACTGTGTTAGTTAAACCCAAGCTAAATAATAATAGATACATAATACAATAAATTTGGGTATGGCTTGAGTTTTTTTCATTAGTTTTCTGTATAGTCATTGCTTTTGGAAACAATGATTCTCATTATAAAAAAAAAGAGAGAGAAAAAGAAGGGTACATGATGCGTGTTTGTGAATTCAGGAGTCTCTGGGAAGTTAATTTCTTGCCAAAGGTTATCCGCATGCTAATCCTGTTGATGGCAAAAGCAGAAATGCAATTTCTTTTTGTGCCACTAACATCAGGTGCTATTTACTCTGGTGTGGTTATGGATCCGAGCTAGTGCCTGCATATTGCTATGAGCAGCATCGTGCACACTTGGTATCCCCACTTGCAAATAGCTTTAACTCTGCATTTGCCATGTTGTCACAAAGATGAGAGTTAAAGAGATGCTTCTAAAGAATGTACATTTTTAAATTACTTACATTAGTCATCTGCTCTGCCTGTATGGATCATATTGCTTTGCTACACAGCACGCTGATGGCAATCACACGCTCTGCAGCTACCTGCCTCCACCCATGCTGTTGTCCCATCTAAGTTCCCAGCACTTTGGTACCTACCAGCAGTTGATAGACAAGCTCTTTCTCACAACTCTAAATCTTTAAGAGAAATGAGGCTACTGTCACTTGGGCTGGGAAACTCTAAAATCTGCTCTAGGCACAGGTCTATAACTGTAAAAAGAAATATAAATGAATACATTTTACGTGAATACATGGTACATTAATACAAAATTTATTATTCTCTGAAGCCCAATTTAATATCCCGTTCCTAAATTACTATTCCATAGTATTAATTTTCCTGTGTTCCTATGATGTATCTTTTTCCTTTCTCACATCTCAAGAATTCAATTACTTTAAAAAATATGAGTCTTTGGGGTTTTTTTACAAGTCCATCTGAATTCAAAAGCATTGGGAAAGCTGAAAGATAACATAAATATGAGATTTTTTTCTTCCCAGGCCTCTTCCCCACAGCTTTGAACAATGACAGTCTGACCAAAGCCTCCAGAGATCTTCCAGTTTAAAGATCTGATCTACGACTTCTCTTCCTTAACCTGCCACTCATGTTTTCCTCCTAATTAGATCTATATCAGCATTGCAGATTTGCCCATACAGGGGAACAAAATATTCTCAGTTACATACAAATCTACGTATGGAATTGTTTTAAACCATCAGAAAATCAAAGTGGCACAGAAATCTCCTTTTTAAAAAATGACTGCCAAAAGATGTGCATTTCTCTGTGCAACATCTGACAAGGGAATAAAGGGAGTGAACCATCAGAGCAAGGAAAAAATGCCTTAAAAAAAGAAGGAAACAACAACCCATGCCAAAGACTTAATATCACCTTAAGGTCTCCTGCAAGCCCTCCTCTTCACAGCAAGGAGACTGCACCTCAACGAGAGGCAGGTGCAAGCTCTCAGTCCCCAGGCAGCAGAATGGCTGCACCTGTGTGGAGCCTGCACCAGGTCCTATATAATCCTCCCTGGGCAGCCAAAGAACAAGCTTGTGGTGGCAGTGAGGAGATAGGGATGTTTGTAGAGCAGCAGTGCTTGAGCACCTCAAGGATGTGGTGAGTGGGGTTGTGGGATGGGAAGTTGGGTCCTTTCCTCACTACTGTCTCATTTGGTCTTGTTCTTCTTGCAGGTTGCTGCTCTTGTTTGGCTTTTTGCTGCCCTTAGCCTCTTGTGCTGATGGCTTGGGGGACCAGGATCTCTTGGGTAATGAGGCCTCTCTGGGCTGGTAGTGGTGTGGATGCGGGCTTTAGGTTTGCTTGGAGCTGTTTCCCTTCTGCATTGGTGTGGAAGGGGTCTCTAAAGCAGGGCTGGCTAGCTGGAGGGCTTGCAGGGTGTGTGCCTCCAGGAGTGTGATGGTGGAGCTGACTGTGGTCTTCCCTCTGCAGAGAGTGTGACCTGTCACAGGGATGGGATGGAAGTTGAGTTTTCCAGAGGGCTTGGTAACTACTCCTGGCATGTGCATGTTGTGGGTAGGTATTGCTACTGGCCTGGCTCAGTCCTTTCTACCACAGCTTAAAAGCAGATGCCTGCCTGCAGGGCTAATCTTTCACCCTCTCCCTAGATGTGAGTGGTGAGGAGATGGTGTCCTGTGACCACACTGTGGACTATGAGAGGCTGTTGCTCAGTGTCCTGTTTGTCAACTGCACCAGCCTGGAGGTAAAGGGGTCTCCATTCTGAGAATGTGCTGTGATGGAGTGTGGTTTTCCTGGTCAGGACTCGGTTTAACAGGGTTTCTACCTCAACTTTCTTCAAGAGTGGAAATGTTTAAACTATTCTATAAGAGCAGTTCATGCCAGAAGTAGTTTTAAAAAGAAACAAAACAAAAACCAAACCCAAACTGTTACCTTATACTTGTTCTTTCAACTGTGGATTAAACCCCCTCAGACACTGCTATAAATGCTGTGTTCTTCTGTAAAGGAATTGAGAGCTATGTTAAATAATATCTTGTAGGGAAGTGGACCAGGTCCAAGAGTTTCATGCACCACTCTATTCACACATATGTATATTGATAGAGCAACTAACAATGCATGCTATTCATAGCTATTGAGGTAGAGTAGTAAGTGGGAGACCAACCCAAACTAGCCTCAGAAACAGAGGATTTGCTGGTATCAGTTGCTTTTAGGCATTTGAAATGCCACAAGACTTTTGGTTTTTGGTGTTTATTAACTTGTTTCTTGAACAGCTGACTCTCTGGCACTACAGCCTGCCAGTCCTTGAAGGCTTTCTTCTTGACTCCTGCAGTTTTCCTGGTACCTTCTGCTCTTCAACCTAGTCTTGTTACTCTATGCTTTCCTATAGAACCTATCCTGTTCCATAAGCTTCTAAAATGACAGTTCATTGTGTCTTTGCACTAGTACAAACACCTACAACAACTCTGAAGTTACAGGTCTCAAAGGCTTTTAGTTGTCCTCATGCTGCAGCGAGTGCTGCTGCCTCTCTCTAATTAATGTCTCTTTTCTATAGCATGGTCAGCACCAGCTAAGGTTGATGCTGATGGTGAATGACACAATGGGAGAGGAGAAGAATGTAACCTACAGCACGCACTGCAATACTGTTCAGGCAGATGAAATTACTACTCCTTTCTTTGCTGGTGCAACAAACTGTACAAAAGACTTCATGGCAGTAAGTAGAGGAATGGGAGTGCTATAGATCCTGCTTAGAGGCTTGCAAGGCTGATAGCTGCCTCCTGGAACTGCATGGCTGGGATCTGCAGAAAGATGAGGAAAGCTCCAGCCAGTTTCTGGGAGGTCTGTTTGCTGCATGTCTATCTTGGCATGACCACTAGCTCTTTGAAGAGCTAGCTTGCAAGTGGTCATAATGATGCACATGGTCTGGCTCCAGCCCTATGGCAGGGGAAACTGGGATGCTGGTGCCAGCTGTCTGCTTTGGAAAACTACAGTGGAGATTTTTCTTAGAAAGTTGTAGGGTTGTGACCACTGTCTGTTCCTGTGGCCTAACCCTTGTGCTGTGTTCCAGGTTACTTTCCCAAGACTCATTCCAAGCTTCAGTGATGAGCATATGGTATGTGCCTTCTGTCTTGCAAAGGGAGGGTGTGGGAATGCATGGGTTTTGGGTCTAAACTGAGCCTGATGTCTCCAAGCTGGAGTTCCCTCTTCTGGGGTAACTGCATCTTGTTGGGAAGCTTAATTCTGTACTATCAATATAGGGAGCTTGAATGTAAAACCTGAAAGGTGGCAGCCCTGCAGGGTGAAGTACTGTAATGCCTTGTTGCTTCTGTGTTGCTATGCCTTCCCCTCCTAAGGGAGGATCTCCTGTTTTGCAGGTTCTGGCAACTCCGATGACCTGGACTCTGTCAATTGATGATGGAACTAGAATACATCGGTTGAGCCTTGGGCAAGCCATGCAGCAAGGCTATAACCTTCTAGCTGATGGCCCCAACCTGATCTTTCAGGTGGCCTTTACTGCCACGGGAGTTGTTTCCTACAAGGTAGGTGAAAAAAGAATTGGCACTGAGGAGATACCTAGCTTCTGTTAAAGCAGCACTATTTCCCTCCTGTAGACCTGTGGAAACTTGTGAACTGCCCAGCCCTATAAAATGGGGAAGCACAGTGTGCACCTCACAGCACAGCTGATGGGCGTCTATGTAAGTGGGATCCTAGATATAGCCTGTCCTGTGAACATCTGACTGGCAGTCTCATGAGCAGATCCTTTTTGAAAAGGTGTTGAGATGGGAAGAAACTGCTGTTGCAAACATGAATAGCAGCAGTCCTGAACCAGACATATATATGGCCCTGCAGGGTTGGTCTTATGATGGGTCATGAGCTGAGTACTTGCTAATACACCTCTATCTTCTTTGTCAGCACAATGATAAGGTGCTCTACACTGTGGCACTCAAGCTCACATATGGCCCTCCTGAACATAGACTGATGGTGGAGTCAAGAATGCTTTGTGCGCCAGGTAATGCATGGAGAAAGTCAGAATCTGGCCTGCTTCTGCCCTGAGGAAACTGGTGTTACGTTTAACAAAGATGTTGTTGCAGGTCCAGCAATCTGTAATGCAACACACATGACTGTTGCCATCCCAGCCTTCCCAGGGACCCTTATGGCTGTGGGTGTAGAGGGTAAGACCATCCCCATGGACCAGCTTCAGGAAAATGGGATTGCTCTGGACACAAACAGAGGGGTCAAGCTGCATATGAGCAGGGGAGTCCTGAAGTCCAGGGTGAGTTCTGATCCTCAAGACACAGGAGCTGGTGTGATCACAACTCCCTGGTGCTTACTGAGAACCAGAGCACAGTAGCTTTGACCTTGACTAAGCACCTGTCAAGTCAGCCATGTGCCCTGTGGCTGGCTGAGGGCAGTTGTGATTAAGATGAATGCAAACTTACCTTTGAGTGATGCCTATCTATTATAAAGTAACTTGGGATTCATGAAGTCACTTGGCAAAAACAGCTGGAGGTGAAAATATTCCTCTTCCAGTGGGTTGATATTTGGCATGCCCGGAGCAATGCAAATTAACAAACCAGCTGAGTGTGAAGAGCACCATGGCCCCAGGGCAAGTGAAAAACTAACACATGCATGTGTTAAAATGAGCTCTTATAGTTACACTCCAGGAGAGTAACTCTTGTCTTTCAGCTACATGGGGAGAGCTGCTCAGGACTGCAGTCCTACGTGTCCTCTTTGAAACTGTTTTTTCACTTCCACGGAGAGACTGTGGCAATGGTGATACATCCAGAGTGCCCCTGTGACCAGCACACACCAATAGGTAAGTGACTGGCTTCTGCAATGGACTTGGCCCATGTGCTGCTCAGGTAGTAATCCTTCCACATGACTTGTTTGAACTAGTCCTTCACAGGAAAGTGTATGTCTAGCCAGAACACAACAGCTCTTGGCAGACTGAGCTGTCAATGACTAGCATGACAACTATGTGAACCTCTGTTACAGCTGCTGTATGCACCCAGGATGGGTACATGGATTTTGAAATCCTTGCTGACAGTACTATACCACCGCTAGATTTGGATACACTTAGGCTCAGAGATCCTGCATGCCGGCCAGCCTTTAAGTCTTCTTTGAATGACAGGGTTTGGTTTCATGTCCCACTGAATGGATGTGGGACCAGGTATTGGGTAAGTGTGTAGCCAGGATTGATGGGGAGGGCTTCATGCATTGGGAATGTCCTCACTAATGCTGTCATTTCTCTGCAGTTTGATGGGGAGAAGATTGTTTATGAGAATGAGGTGAGGGCATTATGGGCAGACCTTCCACTGCACAGGATCTCAAGGGACAGTGAACTCAGGTGTGTCTGGAAAGATCTTTGGGTAATACTTAGTCCTAGATATCCTATATATGAATATAAGACTTACCTGTTCCTTCCTTGTTACAGGCTAACAGTCCTGTGCTCCTTCAGCAATGGTGATGCCTCCCTCTCTATAAGAGTAGACAACTTTCCTCCTCTGGCTTCTTTAATGAACCAAGGTCCCCTCTCCTTAGTTCTTCTGAGCTACCCAGGTAAAGCTGACTGGGCTCAGGTGGCTGGGAAGCAACTGAGCTTGTGGGGGGGGAGGATGTATGAGTGAACTGTTCTGGTGCATGGGCTTCTAATGACCTGAAGTGGTTCCTTCTCTCCCACCCATGCTACTTGAGGCAGATGCCTTAAATCTGTGACTCTAGGACAAACTGCAGCTGGTGGACTGGCTGCTGTTGAAGAGCTCTAGACCAGAGATTCTTCAGGACTCTTTTTTTTGTACAGTGACTTATCTAACAAGGCTTTGGTTTTTGCAGAGGACTCATACAGGTGGCCGTACCGTGATGATCAGTACCCAATAGTAAGGTACCTACGGCAGCCTATCTTCCTGGAAGTTCAGGTCCTGAACCGCAATGATCCCAACCTCTATTTGGTATTAGATGACTGTTGGGCAACAGCTTCACAAGATCCAAGCTCGCTTCCCCAGTGGAATATTGTTGTTGATGGGTGAGAGTCCTGCCAGAGACATTAAAGCACTTTTGGTGGTGTATGGGAGGATTCCCTAATTCCCTCTGCCCATCCCTTGGGAACGGGGCCCCAGGTTCAAGGGCTTCACTTCAGGTGGCCTTCAAGGTACCTTGGTGGTGCTGTCTTGGTATGCTGGAACTTGTAGGAGGATGTCAGCACCTCTACCTCAAACTCTAGCTTGCTGCTTTTTAAAAAAAAAAAAAAAAAAAAAAAACCAAAAAAACCAACCAAACAAAAAAACCCACAAACAAACCACTGATCTCATCTCCACCCTGCTGTTCTGACTTGCTGCTTCTCACCCATTGGCAGGTGTGAGTATGACCTGGACAGCTACAGGACTGTGTTTCATCCTGTGGGGCATGGTGTCAGCTATGCTAACTATCGCCAAAGGCTGGAAGTGAAGACTTTTGCCTTTGTCTCTGGTGACAAAGCCCTCCCTGGCCTGGTAGGTGGCATTTGCCTTCTTAGAGCAGTAAGTAGGAGCTAGGAGCAGTTATTGTCCCAAAATTGAATGGACCTTTCATTCTCTGTCCTAGGTATACTTCCATTGCAGTGTCCTGATCTGTGACCGTTTTCAACCAGACTCCCCTCTGTGTATGATGAGATGCCCTAGGTCATCTAGAAGCAAGCGAGGTAATGTCTAAGCAGATGTTAGGTTGTACTGATCCAGGATAACCCACTATACTATGGGCTTCACATCTACTACATTACTGTTGTAGAGAGCGGGATGCCAGGTGTGAACTCTGCAGTGGTGAGCTTGCGGGGTCCTGTCCTCCTTGTGCCAGAAGGATGGTCTGCAACCCAAGGTACTAAGCAAGCGTGGTGCTAATGTATGTTGCTTAGGTTTCGTGAAGAGCTGTCTCCACAAACTGTATCTCTCTGCTTGCTTTGTAGGGAGCACACTCTTGAGTAAGGAAGCATGGACTGGCATTACAATGACTGCTGTTGGCATTCTCTCTCTGGTGGCTGTAATGCTGCTATTTTTGGCTTTTCTTAAATGCTTAAAGAGAAGAGCATTCCTAGTAAATGTGGCATGTTAGTGGTTTTTTTTTTTTTACAAATAAAATTGGATTGCAAAAGTCTTCTGGGTGAGTTGTGTAGCTCTGGAGTTGTTGCTGTGTAGTATTCAAGGAACTAGACTGGACAAAGATGGATGTCTGTCTTGCTGAGCAGTGGTACTGCTCTCAATGTCTCTGGTCAAAGTGCTCTAACTGAAACTAGAACTGAAGCTTTTAAAGGCTCAGGCTTTTTGGGTAAGACTGAAGGGACAATGGCAGCTTCCCCTGTACTGGGTGGTTTCCTCGCCTCCTTAGTTCACACTATGGGGTCACTGACAGGGTACTACTTCATTTCTTCTAATACTGCGAGAACTGGCTTCTTATAAGATTCCACAGAGTTCTCCTGCCCTTTCCTAGGATTGTAGAAAAGGATTTAACTGGAGAAAAATATTACTTTAAGGCAAAGCAGTGCTCCTTAACAACTGTGCAGTTAACTTACAGTGTTTAGGCTTCATGTTGGTAATTCAGTATCATCTAGACCCTTTACAGCAGTAACCAAATACTCAGCGTAAATTTACTACTGGTTTAGCTGGGGCTATATGAAAACAAGCAGTGTTTCATGACACCTATTCTGTAGAATCAAAGCCCAGCTGTGAATTGCACTTCATACTAGTCATCTAGATTACAAAAAAATCTAGATTCAATCTTGGGTGAACATAAGACTTTAATAGGGGCAAATGGTAGCTGCTCAGTGAATGTTTTGTGGCACTTAAGTAAAAGTACACTGATACATGTTCCTGGTAGTAGCTTCACTCTCTAATTCCTAAAGATCAGTCCATGTAGCAGTACTCAATGCCACATTGCTCTTTCAAGGTAAAAGTCAGTCAGTTGTAATTTCACTTGGTTCTGGCTTGTCATAATCAAGTCTCTGCATTGCAGGGGTGGGGAGTGCAATGTGTAAGCTACAGCCTGTAACCAGCCTTAAGCTTACTGCTAGTGAAGGTGGAAAGGAATCAAYGGGCTATATAAAAGACAAGCAAACCTCTTGCTGAGTCTTTCTTAAAGACTAAAACAGCTGCCACTCTAATGAGTGATGGCAGTTTGTCAAGGTTTCTAGATTTAAAAACTTCACATACGCATGGCTCTGCTGTTGTTTTCCAGCTTAAAACATGTTCAGGAAGTGCCCTCTGGCACAGGCTGAGGTGCTCTATCCCACAGAGGCTCAGAGACCTCTAGTTGCCTGAAACTCAAGCTCAGTTTCAATGTATAAAATGAACTTCTACATAAGGGAAACTTGAGGGCAACATCGAAGTGGTTACAGAGAACTTGGCTGATAGAGAATATGCTGTGTTATCTGTGTAGCTTTAGGTATGTTGTTTCCAAAAATAGCAAGATGCTTTGAAGCAGGGATATTTTTTATTTGGTTTCATGCCTCGCTGCTACAGGCAGGGAGGACTAAACGTGATTGAATAAGCTGTCCTAGAATAATTTAAATTTATGTACTTGTATCTCTAGGACTAGAAAGTGACCATGTAAAAGTAGCTTCTTAATTTGCTTGTTTTGTGCCTTCAAATTGGTTTCAATGCTCTAGCTCTGTTCCTGAGGAGCTGAAGACTGTAATATAACTTAAGTTCACTGGCTGATTTTTAACTATACTTGAGTCAAAGATCACAAGCTTCTTGAGGCTGAATGAAGCTCAGCTAGTGGTATGTTAAACCCCTGGCTGTTCAGCTGTGGTCTGGGGCTGCCCTTCTGTACCTTTGGATTAAAAGCCCTGTTCCCCTTTGCTCTGGCATCAGTGTGCTGCTGTTGAGCACAGCTGCCCTTCCTACTGGCCATGCTTGCCTTGCATTAGGCTGCTGTGGCTACATTGCAGTTACCCCTTAGGCAGCCAACAGCCCACCTGTGGTGTTTGGGGCATTGGCACCCAAAGGAGATGGCCCTGTAGCTAGCGATAGGATGGTCCAGTCCTCTTGTACTGAACATCAGCTTCAGGATTTCTAGTCATCTCACTAACCAGCAGATGCTTGGTATCTGCCTCTCTAATTGGTACTAAGCTCTTGAAAGACATTATCTCATGCTGCAAGTGTGCTAGCTGATTGCTACCTTCTCTTCCATTGCAGTTAGCAGTAGTTTCTGCTGTTTTACCATCTCTACCTTTGTAGGTCTGGTCCTCATTTTCAGATACATTGCTATTAGTAACATATTTTAGAAGGTTTTTTTGCCCTATCTGCTTGTTGTGTTCCCTGTAGACTAATTAGTTGGTTATTTTGGAGATTCCAGTGTAAAAGGCCAACAAATCTGAGTCACCTCTCCTGCACAGGCGGGACGTGACATCCAGTAGTTGATAACAAAGCTAAGAACACCTCTCTAAAGTAGAAAAACGTCACTCTTATCAGAACAGATTCTGTGTTGTGCTCTCACTTAAACAGCTTATAAATGAGGTATCTGTATTATAACTGTCTGGGTAATGGACAAAGTTTTCCCAGCTGGCCCAGATAAAGGGAGTAAGAACAGTCCCTAGTACTGCCTTGCTCTTAATCTGTAAGCCTCAAAGCTTCCCTGCATGAAAGGCAATAAAATTACTAGTGTTTTCAGGGAAAAACAGACACAGAGGGGGCCTGTTCATGATTATTGATAAACAAATAAATGCATTTTTATGCTTGGAGTTTGGAGGTTAAGGACTCAAGAAGCCCAAGTTTTATCTAATGCTTCTCATTCTGCTATCTGCTAGATAATGCTGTATTGCAGTAGTGGTCAGCCAGGGATGACGTGGTGCTTTGAAAAACAATGGTTTAAAACCAAGGATCATGAATAGGTTTGTTGCTCATTACTAACAAATTATTTCTGGTTCTACTACTCTCTTAGCCCCTCTGTCATCTTGCATGATAAATACTTCAGGCAAATTATGGATTGTAGAAAAATAATGTTTCTTTGTTTAGTGGATCTGTTTCAGGTTTGTTGGCTTTGCTTTTCTTGTGGCTTTCCACTACCTGTCAGGGTAGAGAGCATTCAGTGCAGCACTCTTACTCTGTTAATTATTTTTGTCTATCGTGTATTCTCTCCTGCATCAACTTATGAAACTGAATACTGCTAGTCCTCTTAAGCCAAATCTTCAACACAGAGATATTTAATGATGACTACAATACTAAATTTCCTGAGTCTTTTTGTTCTGAAATCTTCCGTTGCTATATTACATCGAACTGGTGGATGAAGTTGCTAAGCCACTATCCATTGTATTTGAGAAGTCGTAGAAGTCCAGTGAAGTTCCCGCTTGTCTGGAAAAGGGGAGACATAACCCACACTTTTAAAAAGGGGGAAAAGGAAGACCTGGGGAACTACAGGCCAGTCAGTCTCACCTCTGTGCCTGGGAAGATCTTGGAACAGATCCTCTTGGAAGCTATGCTAAGGCACATAGAGGACAGGGAGGCAATTTGAGACAGCCAGCATGGCTTCACCAAGGGCAAGTCCTGCCTGACCAACCTAGTGGCCTTCTATGATGGAGTGACTACATCAGTGGACATGGGAAGGGCTACAGATGTCATCTGTCTGGACCTCTGTAAGGCCTTTGACACGGTCCCCCACAACATCCTTCCCTCTAAACTGGAGAGGTATGGATTTGATGGGTGGACTGTCCGGTGGGTGAGGAATTGGTTGGATGGCCACACCCAGAGGGTAGTGGTCAACGGCTCAATGTCCAGATGGAGATCGGTGATGAGTGGTGTCCCGCAGGGGTCTGTATTGGGACCGGTACCGTTTAATATCTTCATCAATGACATAGATGGTGGGATCGAGTACACCCTCAGCAAGTTTGCAGATGACAYCAAGCTGAGTGGTGCGGCCGACACGCCTGAGGGACGGGATGCCATCCAGAGGGACCTGGACAAGCTGGAGAAGTGGGCCCATGCGAACCTCATAAGGTTCAACAAGGCCAAGTGCAAGGTCCTGCACCCGGGTTGGGGCAACCCCTGGTATCAATACAGGCTGGGCAATGAAGGGATTGAGAGCAGCCCTGCTGAGAAGGACTTGGGGGTACTGGTGGATGAAAAGCTGGATGTGAGCTGACAATGTGTGCTTGCAGCCCAGAAGGCCAACTGTATCCTGGGCTGCATCAAAAGAAGCGTGGCCAGCAGGTCGAGGGAGGTGATTCTGCCCCTCTACTCTGCTCTGGTGAGACCCCACCTGGAGTACTGTGTCCAGCTCTGGAACCCTCAGCACAAGGAAGACAGGGACCTGTTGGAGGGGGTCCAGAGGAGGGCCATGAAAATGATCAGGGGGATGGAACACCTCTCCTATGAAGAAAGGCTGAGAGAGTTGGGGTTGTTCAGCCTGGAGAAGAGAAGGCTCTGGGGAGACCTTATTGCAGCCTTTCAGTACTTAAAGGTGGCTTATAAGAAAGATGAGGACAGCCTTTTTAGCAGGGCCTGTTGGGACAGGACAAGGGGGAATGGTTTTAAACTAAAAGAGGGTAGATTTAGACTAGATATAAGGAAGAAATTTTTTAAGCTGAGGGTAGCGAAACACTGGCACAGGTTGCCCAGAGAGGTGGTAGATGCCCCATCCCTGGAAATGTTCAAGGTCAGGTTGGACGGGGCTCTGAGCAACCTGATCTAGTTGAAGATGTCCCTGCCCATGGCAGGGGGGGTTGGACTAGATGACCTTTAAAGGTGCCTTCCAACCCAAACTATTCTATGATTCTACGTTCCTGATGGACTTTGCAGCCAATTTCTTTTTTGAAATGCTTACCAATGCTTTTGTTCACAATTGTGATTCTATGCAATTGGTTTTTTTTTAAATTCATGTTGTGCCAACATCTGTAGCATGTGCAGCTCTTCCACCTGTTCTTGTAAATGTGAGCTCTGTGCTGCAGCTGGGGATTAAAACCTGGCTTTATTTAAATCTGTTAGCAACACCCAGCATGTGTTTTAAAACATTACTGTAGAAAAAAAAAAACAAAAACAAAACCAAAACAAACCACCAAAAAACAAAAAAACCCCACCAAACTACCACCCATTTTCCTCCTTACTCTGTGATTTAGATAACTACACAAGGTCTTTGGAGGAGCATTTACAGTGAAGCTAGAGCCTGCCTCTTCTGAACACAGCAGGCTAGAAGGGTATTGAGGAAACTTCCACGAAGTGGAACAGACTCTTCCTGCTGCCAGAGCTGATGTTCTGGTGGCCAGAAGTTCCATGGCTGTTCAATAGGGGCACCAGGATTATGTAATTTTGGGGTGTCTGAAAATTGAGGGAGGAAACAGAGTGTTTCTTGAAAGGGAAAAAAAGGGTTGTGAGTAACAGAGAAACCTGTCTTGTCTGTAATACTTATACACTGAGGCAAAACAAGAGTTGTGTTGATACTTGGAAGAGAAGCTGCTCGTTATACCTGTTATTTTCCCTCTCCCCCTGCCCAAGAGGCCCTTAGATTACAGAGGAAGAGGAAGCGTGTAGCAATACATCATCTGTTAGCTTTCTAATAAGTTTTCTTTACATACAAGTCTTACTAGTCTGTACAAAAATGGGAGAACTTATTCTAACTTCTTAGTGTGCCAAAAGAGGCTATAACACCAAAATGTGACATAGGAAATTGTTATTTGCACTATTAATATTCTTTCCTATCAAAAAGTCAAACTCTGGGTTTGATATGTTGCCCTTCTTTCTAAAGGAATGTTTTCCAAATTCAAGTACATTTGAAGGAAATAACCGTGTAACCATACAATGCTATTAGGTGGCAGGCAGCCACACGGGGTTTAACAGCATGTTTAGCCTGCAGGCGGAGAGAATTGAGAGCATTAATGCTGTCTCTGGATTAATGCCACCTCATTTGAAGACCGGYTCTACCGCGCTAAGTTCGTCAGACTACATTTGACCTGTGGGTTCCTTGTGTTCTGCTAGGTTAAAACAACTGATCTCCGCTCCTTTAGGACTTGATAATTGGGACAGTTCTGTTAAACTGAATGTTAACTTGCTACACAATTTCCTACCCCTGCTGTCATCACCGGTATCAGAGTGTGTGTGCTTAGTGCCTTCACTTGTATGGTATTGTTTCCTTTGCTTTTGTTTTATACTAAAATACTAATTTTCAGGCGAAACTCAACTTCTGTAGTCACGTGAAGAACGTGACTTGTATTAGCAGTCATTCTTCTGCACTAAACCAAATAGTGACAGAGTCCTGAAGTGCTGGGATTAGTGAGGTTCAGCTGTACTTCCCTTTTAAACGCATAAACGTTTGGAATTGCATCCAAAGCAAATATGTTAGAAACCCTCCATCCTAGAGCTGGTAGCAGAGCAGAAGCACTGAGTCGCTAAAGATTTGCTGTATGTTTGAGGCACACAAACATCTTGGGGGATCTTTAGTTTTACTGTCCTGTAAATCAAGCCTAAGATTTTTTCTTTATGTAACCTGGCACGAAGGGTGGTAGCACTCAGAACTTCAGCGTGGCAAGAAATACAGGGAATGAGTTTTGTTACAAGGTCAGTGTATGTTTTTAAAACGTCACTGCAGTTGTGCATTGCAGCTTTCAGCATAGACGAGGGCAGTGATGTCTGTAGATGTAACAGAATCCAGTTGAAGTGAGGCAGTTTCAGTCATGCAATTATGCTTTTTATTTTGCATTCTGTACACATTGCCTTACACAGTCAAGGAAATGAGGCATAAAAATACAATTAATAATGAGCTATTTTTAATACAACAGATTTCAGGGTACACTTTCTAAATATTAATGTAAATTCCATGCAAGGAGAGCATGGAGCACTGAGAATGTGATCATTAGGAGGGCTTTATGCTGTTGTTAATCACAGTTATAGTGTCAATAGAAGTACAATGAGACTATGAATTTCACATTGGAGCCATTTATTTGCAAGTCACTTTTACTATCTATTATCAGCCTGATAGGGGTTAGGGTTGAAATGATTACTTAGGCTATTGTCCAGCAAACCACCTACTATACCTAAGTCCTGTTGACTCAGTGCTTGGATGGAATATGAAGCTGGAGAAGTGATGCCTGATGAAGAGGGTTTATGTACTTGACAGCACATTGTACTTAACTGTATGGGCTTTTAGCTCTTCTGAGCCAAACAAGGCTGATATTCTTAATATTCCCCCCTCTCCACCTTTCTCCTCATTTCAAAGTGTGGGAAAAAATTGGTGCATGTTCAGGCAGAGAAGTGTTTCCTTGTTTCCTATTGCTGGATGGAGTTTGAACCTCTGTTCCAGGATGGTTGGAATTTACTAAATAACATTACATTGGCTGTTACGTGAATGCTCTGTAAAAGAGAAATGCTAGCCGATGTCCCCATAAATCAAAATATTTCTCACATAGCTTGCATATATGAATCTGGAGATTTGCACTAGTGAGGGTGTTTAAAATACCTCACTTATCTTTAGTAAGGGTATAGGCAAGAGCTTGACTTTTGCTCTTTGACTTCTATCTTTTGTACTATTCTTACTAGCCGGGGAGGTGAGACAAAGAGGTTGCACACAGTGACAGCCATCCAGGTCAAAGGGGAAGGTTGTTCTTGCCTGGTTCCTGTCGCTGGCTGGTATCATCTGCTTAGGGGAAGGCTGTCAGACATGGCACATGAGAGGAGACCTGTCCCTAGTTTCTGGGAGGATTAACTCTGTCGTTTTTCCCAGGGTGGTTCAGTTGTGCTCTGTTTGTGGACAGGGGAAGTTTGAATGAAGACTCACGGAACTTACTTAAATCAAGGAAAACACGGGTTTGGTTTTTTTCCCCTACTTTGTGAATATTTTACCTTGGAGCCCCAGCCACGTGCATTCCTTCCCTCTTCCTGTACGAGTGCTGGTGTTTCTCAGTCCCATGTTGAAGTGTGTTAACCGTGGAATTTTTAAGCTCACTTTGCAAATACAAAAAGATTCCTTTACTGCATTCAGGCCTGATGCGTGTGGGAGGGTGAAGTGTGAATGGCAGTGCAGCAAGAGGAGGCGTAAGAGAAGAGGGTCAATGAACCTGTGGCCTGTGGAGTCAGCGCTGGGGTCTCTGCAGCTTGAGTTCAAGCAGCTGCTTCAGGAACCACAGCAAAGTTGGTTGCTCCAAATCCCCTTAGGAAGACTCGGAATGTTTGGGGTCCCCTGGGATGTAGGGATTAGGGCCGCAGCAGTGGCTGCCCATTGAGGCGTGTTTATGCCTGAAGCATGAAGGGCCAGTGAACGAGGTCCTTGGGGTTTGGGCGGGCTGAGGACCCAGCTGGGAATGGTGCCACCAGGGTGGGAAAGGCTCCTGCCGTTTCTCTGCTGGGCTGTTGCTGTTCTGCAGGAAGCCAAGAGAGCGGCTGAGAAAGCAGGGCCTCGGCACCATCTCCCCAGCCTCCCTTGCTAAGGACTTCTTAGCTCTACTGCAGTGTTTAATAATTTAAAAAAAAAAAAMCACCAAAAACAAAAAACAAAACAACAACAACAGAAAAAAAACCCAAGCCCCAAACAACCTACATACTCATTTAAGGGATGACCTTACTGTCTCCAGTAAAAACACCTGGTCTATGCTGACCTAGTTCTATTTCTTCAGCATATACCTGTTAAAGACCGTGCCAATGTGGTGATGGCACAGCGCTGAAAGCAGCTCTTATTAAAAGGACGTGGTGAGAAGCTTTAAAATGACAGTGACTGATAAACATGCAAAGGTCAGGGCAGCAGGAGTGAAACTGCTCCATGTTTACCTGCTCGTAATTGAGAATTCACAGCTTTAGCTCCTGGTAAGTGCTGATGACAGAATGAATTACATAATGAAAAATCAATTTAAAATGCAAAAGGAAACGGTTCATGTGAGGCCAGACTCTGAGCTGGAATAAATTCACCTGCCTCAGTGTCTGCTGAGTTTATTAAGCAATGCCTCCTCCCTTCAGCAAGAGATGAGGGTATAAAGGAAATCCAGGGGAAAGGATTAGATCCCTTCAGCCGTATATCTGCATACGAGCTGCGGTCTAAAGCTTTGAGTGTTGTCACTTGGGACAGGTGTAAGGGTTTTATTGCTCCATCTTCGGAAGTGCCTCCTGAAGCTATTGGAGACAGCCTTGCCTCAGGGATTGCTGGCTATGCGGTTTTGTAGTAGTTGTTTGCTGAATTAACATGCCATTAAAATAAAATAAATAGCTCCTGAAAATCTGAAGAGTTGGAGATAAGGATCCTCCGGGTTACAGAGTGTATATAATCACGGGTACATTTTTTCATTTGCAGTGTTGATGTTTGGTTACTTTATAGGAGCAGGAATAAATCAGGGTAGTAATGATGTTTTTAACTTTTAATTTATTAAAATTAAAGTAGGTTGCACATTCTAGCAACTGGGCATTCCTGATAAAGAATTTGATCTGGTCTTTATGATCTTTTGACATACAATAGCACTTTTAAGCAGTTTTAACTGATCTACCATAAAGACGCAAGTGTTCCTTTAAAACTGAAGTGTGTAGAACCTTTGCTTTTGCCCATTTTTCTGGATGTAGGTGCCTGCTATTAGTAGAATAATAGCATTTTAAAACTAAAGCCCAGTGATTTTTGGTTGCCATGTGCAACAAAGTGGTTTGACTGTCAGAGAATGGATGCTCTGTGGTTTCTACTCTCAAGTCCTTTGAAAATTGCTCAAGATGGGCACGTGAAAACTGAGCCACCTACCATCATGTTGAAAACCTGAGTAATATGCTTCAAGATGTGTATTTACTAAAAGCTTGCTGCCAGCTGAGGAAATGCTACAATGATATGCGTGCGCACGTGATACACTGCCAACGGTAAGAAACTATTCTGTTTTCTTTTTTTAATGTAGATAGAATTTAATTGGTGCTTTCTACTGCAAAGCAACTCGGTGACTTAGTGACAGCTACTGTTTAATGTGGGTTGCTGTGTTCCCTAATGAGATGGTGCAGAACTGTCTCTCAGAGTGATTGTGAATAAATCAATCTGGTTACTTTTAAATATATTTGAGAATATTTATTGGACTTCTTGATAATTGCTGATTCTGGAAAATGGGTAGTTTTGCTGGCTTTAAAGTGACAGAAAATGATTGATGTCTCACCCACTGTTAAAGACGTCATGGAGCTGGTGTGTTAGAAAGGAGATGAAAACACAATTGTCCTATTGTTTAAAATCTTCTAAAATGTGTTATGCTCTTGAACCATGTTTCAGGGGGAAAAAAAATGATCCAGAGCAGTCCAAATTCCTTCTCTCCTCCTTAAAGCTTAAAGCAAGAAATAAACTTGAAACTCCCTAAGTTTCAAATGGTGGCAGTGTCTCAGCCACCTGGGCCACAGGTTGCTGCTTGTCTGGGGTTTTGCACCAAAATATTTTTAGTATATGGGTTAATCTAATAAAATGCCTGAAAGCTTTTCATCTCCTGGGGAGAATATAATTCATAGCTGTCAGGGAAGATGTAAATAAGAACACAAGGCCAAACTAAGCTTCTGCCCAAATGCTGCCACTGCTTTGTCTCCAGGCCAGGTAAAGATCCATCCCATAGGAGATGTGGTGCATGGTGCTCACCCGCCTGCCGCTGCCTGTGTGTTTGGTTAGGAAAGGAGAGCGGCTGGCTTGCGGGGCATACCCTAATTGCTGCAGGTCTTGCTACCTGCCAGAGACGGACACCAAATGCAGCAGTGGCTGCCCTGACTCTATTGCATCCCCCTGAATGCTTTTGCTCCCATGCGGGGAAGCCTGCCCTGCAGCTGCTGGCCTTACAGGGACCCCAAGCCGCCTCCAGAAATTTTGGCCCAGCAAGATGTAGATGAAGGGGTTCAGACAACTGTTGGCATAACCCAGGCTGATAGCCACATTGTAGGCGTAGTAGAAAGGCAGGGTAGGGCGAGTCATGGCGAGCTGGGCCAGCTGCAGGATGTGGAAAGGTGCCCAGCAAACGAAGAAGGCCACGCAAATAGCAATTGCTGTACGGGTCAGTTTTTTTGTTCGCGCCCTGGTGCATCTTTGGCTCATCAGCACTTCTGAGGACCTGGCCATCTTGAGCAGGATCCTCCTGTAGGCCACCGTGATGAGGGCAAAAGGGATGGCAAAGACCAGGAAGAATTGGTAGAGAGTGTACCAATAAATGTCCCTCTGGGGGTCTGGCAGACGAATCCCACAGCCTAGTAGACCTCCAGGCAAAGGGATGAGCTGAGCATACATCCACACAGGTGTAATGCTGAGGAAGGAAAGGGCCCAGAGCACACAGATGACAAGGATTGCCACAGGGCGCTTCCTGAAGCGAGTGGAGGTGAAGGGGTAGACGGTGGCCAGGTAGCGGTCGATGGACATAGCGGTGAGGATGTAAGTGCTGGTGAACTGGCTGTTGGCATCCAGGGCAGTGATGATTGTGCACATCGTCTCCCCAAAGCGCCAGGCTCCGTTCCCCAGCAGCTGGTGGATGAGGAAGGGCATGCCTAGGAGGAAGAGCAGGTCCACCATGGAGAGGCTGATGATGAAGATATCTGGGACACTACTGCTAGGGCCAGATTTCTTTAAGACTGTGCAGATAACCAGGCTGTTACCAATAATGCCCAACAGGCAGATAATGCCAAACAGGGTGGGCATGATGAAGCTGCCATAGCTCATCCTGCTGGGGTCACCTGCAGAGACAAGTGTAGGCAGGAAAAAGTCAGCTGTGCTAGGACCACCGGTGAGGACATGCCTTGTGGATATTCTGGCTTCTAACAGACAATGATTGGTCTGAATGCAAACAATAGCGGATTTCTTAGGCACATGTAAGATGAGGAAGGGCTTTTTTTGTGTGGTTGTGTCTAACCACACACAGGCACTTTCTCAGCAGCTTTCCCAAATGTATACATTAAAACGTGTCTAATCAAATGCACATACACCCACTCTTCCCTTCTTATGTATGAACACAAACACATGTTAACTATCGAATGAAAGAGCACCAGTGTGTATATCATTCCATATATGCGCATGGAGATCCTTTCAAATGCATACATATATAATGAATATAAGTTTTAATAGATAATATTCATATTTCTGATACATGTTGCCCAACTGTATGGATATTAATATTCATATTCAGGCTTTTGTCAAAACTATCTCACATAAGTGATTTTTTTTCTCCCCCCCGCCCCCGCCTACACCTATTATAGTTTATATACTAATGTATATTTTTACTTACCTGTTTATTGCACTTACCAGGCAGAGAAAAGTTTTGAACAGCCTTGRAGCTGTTGGGGATGCAGCTGTTCAAGCTCTCGGTGAGATTTGTTTTAAAATCCATCCTTCAGGAAAAATTGGTCCCCATCAGCAGCTCGAAGATGTTAGTGTTTCATGTTGAAAGGATAAAGGTTGCTGATTTCTTGGAGATCTGTGGGGCTGCTCAGAAAGCCACTGCTCTAAGCATCAGCAGAGGCTGTTAATGCAGGTTAAAAAGCAGCTCCTCTGCTCTCTGTACCACCACCAGGCAAAAGTGACACCAAGATGTAATGAGGCAGTGCTTGTCACCCGGCTGGCAGCAGAGTGCTGGAAATACGTTTGCAGGGAGAGCAGAATTTCATTTTAGTGCTGATGAAGGCAGTGAATTGGGATCCACTGATGGACTAAGCAATGAACTTGTGCTCTGGAGAGGCAAATGGGGCCTGGAAGTAAATAAAATCCAATAAATAAAATGACGGGTAGCCAGCACTGAGAGCACATTTTGCTTTCAGGGTCTAATTAATCTTAACCTGAAGTCAAGTTTGCAGCAAGATTTGCAAGCATAAATTGGGGTTAATCTCTTCAGATTCTGAAGCAAGATCATCCTAAAGTGGAAAGGCACAAGCTGCATGAGTAAGTATGTGGAAATCTGGTATTTTCTGGCTACGCCTGATAAGTTGCAGCACAAATGATAAATAGCATCATTACTTCCCTCCTGTGAAGTGCTTTCTCCATTTCAATTCATTTTGAGGTCTCAAGCACAGTAATAAAGAGTTATGTATGTTTCATTTTAGGCAGACAGATAGAAGAGAATAGGAGATAAACAAGGGATTTATTTTCAAGGTGTGTTTGAAATTACAGCAGTTCAGTATGTAAAACAGGCAAAACACTGGAAACATTAAATAAATGAGGTGGTGACTGTGTTATAATCAAGTCACACTAATCTCTGCTTTATTTCCTTCATAATCATTAGTCTGCTATTAGCAGCCAGTAAACTCCTAGATTGAAGGCATTACTGTCTAGAAAAAGTAAGATTTGGAAAGTAAGATTAGTCTCACGCTGTATCCTGATGATGGGGGCCAATAGTCTGGTGAAAGGCAGGAAGGATTCTGTAATGACTAGAATGCCATTTCAAGGCTTACTTTTTGCTAGCCGTAAGGATTTCTGGCATTTAGAAACAGTTATTTCAGTACTTCACAGCTCTTAAAAGCGAGCACCAGTCCATTTGCACAAGGGGTAATATATTCCATTTACCAGCCAGCGCAAAACGCCTCCTTTACCTCAATGCCCCCAGCATACTACCTAATTGGAGTCTCTTCATTTGCAGACACCAGCATCTTTCAGTTTTTTGCAGTCCAGTGAATGCACTGGGGAATTTGTTTTTAGGTTGTATTACATACAGCTGTGATGTGCATCACTGGGCAGCACCACACAATTGTTAAGAACAGCATTCTATTTTTTTCCCCTCCACTGATCCTCACCTGCTGTAAACTGGCAGAGCTCTACTGTAATTGATAGCAGCTGCTGATTTGATCCTAAAGTGGGGATAGCGCAATGTAAAAAAACCCATGTACATATATATTCATGTTAAATCTTTATTCCGTCTTTTAGATGGATTTCTCCAGGCTGTATGCCATGTAAACAGTATCACAGCACTAGCTTTTCTTACAAGGAAAGCAGAGAAAGTACTTTTCCTATTTCTTTTTTTTTTTCCCCTCCTACCACTTGTATAATACTATCAACTGGAAGTTAAAAAAAACTAGAATTSTGGTTGGGATAAAGTTTTAAAGCACCTGAAAAAAACCAAACATTTTATCTACTTAGTAAATTACGAAGGAAGTCTCCTGTTATGGTCTCCATTCTGTAAATCCTTCACATTTAACTGGAATTTAGTAAATACTAAAGCCCTTTATGAACTGGCATCAGGTCCTGTCTGTCTCCCCCAAGCAGTAACACAGAGTAGGGCTAAGGATGGTTTCACTCTACTGCTGAAGCGTGGGGCCAGCTTATCACTACAGCTGAAAATGTTACCACCAATACTATGTGGAACACATTATGGCTCAGATAAACTTTGGACTCCATGCTGGAGTCAAACAGCAAGTTGGTTCATGCAAAACTTGAGTATTACACTAATTTAGTCCTTAGGATTCTGCATTTCCTTTACAGGCATGAGAAGGGGAGTAATCTCACGTAATGCAAGCTGTCTGCAGTTTGTGGCTTAGCAATATTGGCGAGCCAAAATACTTTAACATTAACTGAGAAGAAAAATTCAGCTCCAAATGTAGCCTTCCTAGAAGTGGATCTGGAAAACTTGTTTTTACTGTAGAATAAACAGAATAACAAGACAACCTGGTTAAACAAACAGCACTTTATTAAACTAATATAGTTAGATACTTTCTTAATGCTTAGAAATATTATAGCATTTGCAAAAATGAAAAAAGTTTAAATAACATTGAAGAAGTTACAACTGAGAAGCAAAACGGGCAATTTAAATACCTAAACAAATATGACAAAATGCAAGACCTAATTGCATACCATTGATGTGATGAGGCAATGAGAACAAGGAAAATATCCCTTCAGAATAATCCAACATCTGAAAGTATATAAAAGCTTATACGATAACTTAACATATGATAAAACCTAATTTTCCTCTTATAATAAATATAAAGCATTAGCATGGTGTCCTCATACTATTTTAACAAAGGCTGTTAAGGCTTAAAAGTATTTTTTAACATTCAAAACACATTTCTGGTGTTCTGAGCTTTGACACTTACGTATCAAAATGACCAACTGCTGCATACAAATTTCAAAAGATAGTACATCCAGAACTCCAGTAACAAATGGGAAGTCAAATACTACCTACCCTTTCTTTCACCTAATTGTCACTGATTTAACAGTAGCTGTTATTATTACATCCCTTTACCAAATTCTGCAGAACATTCCATCATGCACATAGACTTAATATCGCAATGCACTGCTGCTTAATGGTTACTCTTAATACTAGTTTTACAGTGACAATGTAAGATGCATATTGATTTTTTTCAGTTCCCATAAGTAGTGCACAAAGGTCGAATGCTCAACGAATAAACAATTACATTGCAAAGGTCAGAGTAGTACCGTTAAGTGCCTATGAAGAAAGTGGGGAGAAACCCATTTATTCGTTCTTTCCATTATTGGCGGAAAGATCCAAGACAGAAGGGCTCTTCTGTGGCAAACTTCCATTAACTTCCTGCTTCCTTATCTGACCCCTGTATACAGGAGAAAAGAATGGTTTTACAGTCTGTTCTTCCGTAAGATTATTGTCTTTTAACTTTTTGCTCAAAAAAGCTCAGCAATGTGAGATGTAAACCTGTCTGAGACTCCTGGAACATCCACGGCCGGTCTACCAGAGCTTCTCTCAAAAGACACAGGAACGTAAAAAGAATAGATGTTATCTGTTTTAACATCAAAGCTGTAAGTCAATATGACTGGTCAGTAGGTTGAGTTGCATATTCGGATATGCTATGGAAAAAAAGAAGTCTTTTCTGGAATTGGTGGGCAATGTTATGAACCTGGCAGCATGCCCTCAAGGAGTGGTACGGAGCCCTAGAACAAATGCAAGCATGCTGGGCCTTGCACCATGGTCTTGTCACTCTGATGGTATCACGGGCTCCACAGGCAGCTTTGTCTGTCCTTGAGAGCTGTGCAAGAAGCACAGCTGTGATGAAGGAGCAAACTGAGAAAGTCTAGGAGGGAGCAGCTCGAATTTTTCTTCTTGCTCTTCCCTAAGCTTAAGAAGGGATTATCATTATTCATTCCCTGGTAGATACTTAAACGGGCAATAGGTGGCACTCCAGCACAACCTGCTAGTGCCTCTTACTCCTAGCCAGGTGCTTGGTAAAAGCATGGCTAAGGCAATGCTGACTGAAATAGGCCTCCAAGACTAAAGTACTGGGAGACATAACTGGCAAGCAGCACACGTGCAGCATCCAGCAAAACCTGTCATTTCTATTTTGGCCACACTCTGCCTATCCCAAATCTACAACTAATTTTGGTCCATTACTCTACAAATCCAGGTAAGCAGAGATAGCTGGGTCATCATGCAGAAAGAACTGCAAAAGGTTCATCCTCTAGGCAAAGTCCAATTTGGAAGTGTGTTTTAATGACATTTAAAGCAACAAATACTCTCAGTGAGACAAAGTTGTATTTTATTGCTTGATGTCGATGCACATTTAAAGACTATTTACATTTCCTCTTTCCTAAACAGGAAAGAGGGCCTGTATTAACTCTCATTAAAATATGTATCGATGACTAGACATTTCCATGCTGCACATCAAGCCACCAGAGCAGCCAAAGATGCTCTAACGTTCAAGAAACATTTGTTAAACTAAGCAACAGTGGCTCACTTAGAATAAATTAAGTAATCAATGCAATAGTACAGTTGTAGAGTTTGAAATCCAAGCGTGGATCAAGACATCAATACTCACCTTGAAGCAAACCAGTAGTTGACCAGAGTTGAAAGAACTACATAACAAACGCTCAGTACTCCAGAAACTCCCAGTGAAAGCGCACCCAAGCCACACAGCACACAAAGGAGGGCTATGCCACCTATGGCTATTACAACACCTAATAAAAGAAAATCAGTTTGTTATTTAAACAAGTTTATACACAAGTAAATTAGAAGAGCTGACATTCTACCACAACCCCAAAGTCAAATCATTTGGGAAAACGGTCTGCAATCAACTAGCTAGCCGCTATAAAAGCTACGCACGGTCAAGACAATTGGTTTAGCCATATCCTGGTGGCTGAGATTAGAAAGGGAAATAGGACTTCCCCTGCATAGACTACAGTTAATCAGATTACTATTCGTGTATTAAGAGTTTCACTACAGCTGAGAACTGAGGACTACATACAGAAATCCTCAATTGCTTGAACTGGAAACTCCAGAAGGAAGAAGGAAAAAAGGAAGAGACGTCATGCCTTAAAAGGGAATAAGTAAGTACATGCATGCATGCGTGCATACAATACCTTCCATAACTATCACACCAATACAGGCCATTATGGCTGTTGTAACAACAAAAATCAGGAAAAATGCAACGGGAATAGCAGACACTGCAATAAACATCAGGAGTGATAAGGCAACAAAAGGATGGTCATCTAAATATTGGCCAACACGAGAATTCATAAATGCAACAACCTGTGGATGAAAGAAAAACATTTCAGATTTTGTTTTTATCTCTTGTCCTAGGTAACTTTAAAGGTCAAGTCTGTAGCTTGAACAGAGGGCAGCTGTTGCCTCTATATTTCAAAAGCATGAGGACTTACTGCAAATTTAGATAACTGCGCAGCAAATATAATGCTACCAAGAACAGACATGTTTCTCTTGGACTTCCCAGTTCCATTCTTGCACAAATTAAAAAAAACCCAACCAAACAAAAAAMCCCTGAAAACAAGTAAAAAAACCAAATCACAGTTTAGCTGCACAGATTTCAGTGGGGTATCAACAGCTATGATTTTAATCTAGAGAACTGTATTTGTTAAGAAAAAAAATACTGTAGCATTTTAAAATTATGATTTTTCTTTTTTCCATGCCTCAGTAATATCTGCAACCTGCTCATTTATTGAGCGGAAGTACAGCGCACGCGTGTCTGTATCATAGAGTTGTTAGGAATTTAATTATAATGTTACTGGTAGAAAAAAAAATCCTTTTTACAGAGGCAGTCATACCTATACACGGGAATTTTACTGTAGCAGAGACATTTCCCTTCCCTTAAGGAAATATGTATTGTAGTTTTAGCTCTTTTTACAGCAGCACAACCATTTCACTAAAATGTCACTCTACTATCTCAAATGGTTATACCAGTAAAACACAGAAATGCAGAATAGGCTTCCCTTTTTCTTGATTGCTGAAGGTGTGGGAGGACAGCCCTTCCCATATGCTCCTCAGTGTTCACTTAAAAAAGGGAGTGCCAATTTTCTCCAAAAAGAAAAAAAAGTTTTGAAATGGCATTTAAATAAATTGGGGTGTGATATTCTGAGAGTTATGAAAGGAGTATCTTTATAAATATATTATACAAAATCATAATCCAGACCCACATTTGAGTTGCTGTGGATGGACTGCACCATGGAGTGCCATTGCTTCTGCAGCTCTTGCATTTCTTTAGACATGTTGTAATCCTCAGCCACAATCATGAATCTTCTGAACAACCAGTTCTCACCCAGCCATCCAATTTTCCTTAAAATTAAGGTACAATTAGTAACAGGCTCATGCAGATGTTTTCTGAAAATGAAATATTTCTTTTGCAAAAACACAGAATGTATATTTCAGATGTTAATGTGATCCACAGAGTCTAAAACATTACTTTTACAAAAGTACATCTAATGTAGGGGGCTCGTGCCTGAAAGCTCTTCTGAAACTCCCAAAGCCAAGTATCAAGATACAAGGTGACTCTCACCTCCTTCCTTTATAACATTAACCCCGTATTTAACCATAAGGGTGTTGAATTACCAGTAAAAAGGTCAATTCTAACTATCCGCATGGACAATTTGTTGCTACTAGTGTTGGAAACTTGTGACACGTTAATGAGACTTGGTTTTGTGAGCAGCCTCATGTTCAGAATTGAAACCATACCCTGTACAGCTTCAAAATTCTGCATATAAAGGCAAAATGCTTTTAAACGCTCTGAACTTATTTAATTGTTACAGTTTAAAGGCAGCATCAACTCAAAAATCTCCCTTCCGCCATGAAAATGTAATCTGTTGTTGCCAGGGAGACCCTTACCAGGGGAAGATTAAAAGATGCAGTTTCCTGCTTGTAAATCTAAATAGTCACCGTGTCAATATTACCGTTTTATACTCGGCCTACATACATGGTCCCTCCCTTTGTTTACCCAGTATTTTCATACAGCGGCGTTTGCCACCTTGTTCCTAGCAGCACTGGCGAGGAGATGGACCGCGGGGTGCTCCCGTCGGAGGAAGCCCCCCCCACCGAGGACGCTCGCTCTGAGCCAGGCAGCGCCCCGAGCCCCAAGCGTTACCCTCACCACCACCCCGCCACCCGCGGCCTCCACCGGACGCTTAAAACCGAGGTCAGGAGCCGATCAATCACCCGCCCCCCCACGCCGCTGCTGCCACACCGCCAGCGCCGAGGCGCGCTGCCGCTACCGGCGGCCGCTGCCCTTAAAGCGGGTCCCCGGGCAGCAGTAGCTCAAAGGCAGCGGCCGAGCCCCGGGCCGCCACCCCGGCCTCCCCCGACCTGTAGCGCCGGGGCATTGCGCGGGCCTCCCCTCCAGGCTCCGCACCAAGCCGCTGTTGCGGAGACAACGCGGGGCGGGCGGAGGCCGCGCAGCACTGAGGGGGCCGCGCTGCCCCGCCGCGGGGCTCAGTGCTGGCGGCTGGGGGGCCCCGTCGCGGCGGGCTGGGGCGCGCCCGAGCTGAGGGAGGTAAGGGGGGCACGGCTCCCGCTCCCGCGGGGCTGCGCCGCGCTGTTGGCGCCGGTCTTCCCGCTGCGACGGAGCGGCGGCCAGGGCTAGCAGGCCGCCCCGCAGCCCCCTGCCAGGCGGAGCGGGGCGGCGCCGCTCCGCGCCCGCCCTTCGCCAGCCGGGGCCGTCCCTCTCACCTGCGGCTGCTGCCCTCCGGGCCGCAGCCCCTCTCGGCGGCTGGCCCTCCCGCCCTCCGGATGCGGCGGCCCGGGCTGGGCCTGCCGGGGCTGAGGGAAGCGCCACCGCCCTGCCGCCGCCGTCTCCTCCCCGCGGGGGCCGGCGGCGCGGCGGGCAGGGCCGGGCGCTTGGGGAGGCTGAAGAGGGGAGGGGGCTGGGGCAGGGCCGCCCGTGGCCTGGCACAGGCACCGCAGTGGGGGTTTTTAGCGGGAAAGGGGTTAGGAAGATTTCCACAGTCCGCCGGGCTTTTAGGTGCTCTTGTTTATTTCCCCTTTTGCGCCCCTTCGTGTCACCCCTCCTGTCCTGCCCTTCACCCCCCGGGCCCTGCCTCAGCCCCTCGGGTCTGGGCACCCTCGGGGAGTGTCCCAGGGCGTTGTGGGGCTTTAGGACACATGCAGCCTTGAGCTTTTTCGAATTAAGGCTAGAAAATAGGATATGTGCGACAGCCTTGCAGTTCCTCCCTGCGGGAAGTGCGGGTGTGCAGAGGCGCGCTCAGCCCCGAGAGGCTGGGGGTGCCGCAGGCCGGGGCGGGAGGAGCGGCTGAGGGGTATTCGGTACCACAGCGGTGCGGCACTGCCCGCTTCGCTTCTGAGCTGTGCCTCATGGCTCCGTGCGCCAGGAATTGCTCAGATACGTGTCCACGATCCCATCAGCCCCAGCTAAAGGGGTTGCTGCCGTTGGAGTGGGAGGCTAGGAAGGCAGCTTGCAGTGACTTGTGGGTGTTCGGGCAGTCATGCCGTGTGGTGTAGTGGAACGGCAGCTGTGGAACACTTCAGCTGGCATAACCACCTTCCCCCTGTCTATGGTTACTTGTTCCCACACGTTTCCACCCTGTCCTGCTGCTTCCACGGGTGTTTGGGTGGCCACGTGGCAAACCCGTTTGGGGAGGCGCTCCATGTGAGGAATAATAACTTCAAAAATTCAGCTGGGTTTTCAGCAAGATCATTGTATCCTACGGTGTCCCAGCACTTGTGCTGGGATTACAAAGGGCTATGCTGAGCAAGAGCAAGCGGCAGGGGGTTGGCAGGCGGATGGGACTGTTCGTCTCAGAAATGATGCTGGGTGAGGTGTGTTGCAGTATGGTTTGGCCTGGCTGCTTTCCAGAGCCATCGTGATGGTGTTACATGCAAGTGTCAAGCTTCAGTGAATTCCTGGGCTTTTGCTACATAGAATTTTTCATGATGTAAATTACAGTCAGAAATTAGTAAACTAGTTGTGTTTCTCATGACTGCTTCAATCACTCTTTTTTGATTGGTGCCACCCATGAGCGTATTGCAAAACTGAACATTAATGGTTTCCTTATTATATTTTAAAGACAACAAAATATATAGTATGTTTAATTTGGAGTGTGCCAATCTTACAATGCAAAGAGAGGTTTTATAAAGTTTGGGGGTTTTAATGTATCAGACTGTCAGAGCTCTGTGTCTTTGAGATGCTGATTTCAATGAGCTCTGCAGATACAATGATCTGTGTAGATAGAGGATGCAAAAAAGAGATTTGCATATTAATGCAAATTTGGACCACGGGCTCTAAAAGCCCAACACAAGATACCTGCAAGAAGAGGATGGTGAGGGCAAGTTTATTTTCCTTGAACTGTTAGTGTTTATATCTGATACTATTAAAGTGCATAGTGTATTGGTATTCCTAGTAGACTAGTGTATATAAAATTAAATTTCAATTTGTTGATTTTCTTTTTTTTTTTTTTAAAGTGAGCATAGGAAAAAACTAACTGGTAGAATTATAGTGTGACATAATCCAATTATAATGGCAGTATAAAGTTTAATGCCTCCACTGAGTTTAGAAGTATATTGGAGATTTAAAATTTCTGGCTGTTTTCGAAATATGCTGTAGCTGTGGTTTTGGAGATAGTCTTGTGCATCTCAGTAAATTATTTTCCTGCTATGCATAATTATTTCTTCTGCTAAAAATTCACATATAATCTCTTTCTATGTAAAATAACTGCTTTTAATGTTTCCCAAGCAGCACAAGTAATTTATTGGGCATGCATATAAAAGCATTTGAGTTGGTGTGCGCAGAGGAATAATAGTTACCATAACTGTTGCTTAATTGAGCTTGTCTTCATGCCAGCGTCAGCTCGAATTAGCAGGAAAATAATCATGTAGCAAACCAGCACTGAAGTATTTGGAGAGTTACCACACACACTAGCTGAGCAATTGCCAGCTCCAGCATTAGCAGCCTGGTTCTCTACCCCACACTTCTGGCTTGCGTTTAAAGAGCAGCTTACTTTATGGTAGGAACTTTCACGTGTGGCCAGGCAGGAACAATGTTCCATTTGTACGTGGTATTAGGTCAAGATGTAAGGAAAACAGTGCTGTTAAATCAGGGATATTGGCCATTCTCACAGTTTGGAGAAAATAGGATGAAAAATAGCACCCAAAGATGTTGGGAAAGTTAAAATGGAAGGCTTGCTGTGTTGGCAGAACACGTACAAGGCCTCTCTTGAGGGTCGGTATAAGGAGGCTGCACTGGATTTCATGTCAGATGGTAGTAATTCCTGTTTGTGAAGAAATTTGATGGAGGACTCTTTCAGGACATAGTGACAACTGTGAGTGGGAGGCAAATGCATGCAAGCAGACTTACAGGAATTGGGAGTACAAGTATCCCACCTGCTGTCTTTGGATCTTCAGGGAGTTTGATTCTGAATGGTGGAAAAGTTGTGAAGATGTTTGGATTCAAGATTTTGAATCTTTAATTTTTTTTTTTCTAGTTCTTCCTAAGAAAATTTGGGTTTATATAGCCTTTAATGTTCTGGAAGCTCCCTTGCTGTGTGCAGTGTTTTCATACAAATGTCAGRGTATCTCAGATGTCTTAGGACTACGTGTTTAGTAGCTTTCGGAGGTAAAATGAACCTGTACAGTTGCTCATTGGTTCCAGAACTGGAACCAATCTCCCTGACCACAGCTTGGCGCAACACTGCACTGAAAGGGACTGTTTTTTCTCCGCTCGGGGAAGAGAGGGAGGAGGGAATTCCTGTCTCCGAGCACCAGCTATGCTGTAACTGGGGCAACAAAGCTGAGGACTGAAAGGCAGAGCGTCAGAGAAGTTCACTAAGCTGGAACAGGCAGAGGGACTGGTAACAAGGGCGACTGCAGGTAGTACCTGCTCTTACCTTGCTCACTCATGCACTCTGTGGATGTGTGAGGCATGCTGGGCATCTCTCTCTGTCTCTTTTCCCATTCCTTTTGACGTGTGCTTATTTCTCATGGTAATTAATGTGTGGGTCCATCTGCTGTAAACCACAATTAAGGGCCCAGAGTCCCTGGGACATTAGAAGGGAACAGGCAGCGGGAAGGAAACTGGTTTTGGAGAAAGTGGAAAGAGCAGGGTGGAAAAAATCTTGCTTGAAAGATGTCTGGAGAGAGTTAGAAAGATTAAGGTGAAAAGTGAGCTTGAAGAGGAATGGAGAAAAAGAGAGCATGGGGTTTGGAGGGGAAGAAAGCTTAGTGTTGTAAACAAGGAAGAAGGGAGCTGGGGGAGAGATTTTTCTTCTTCCTGGCAGTTGGGATAGGAAGCTGATTGTTTTGATGCCTTGTGTAGTACCTGAAATGAGTCTCTCATTCTTTTCCAGTGCATGTAATGACAAGGATGCTTATATTGAGGGGGAGGACCACAAATTTCTAAGCAAACAAAAACCAAGGCAAAATGAAGCCAACACAGAGCCCGAGGCTCCTGAGGGTAAGTTCTTTCTGCAGTGACTGTGAAAGTGATAACTTTTTCAAAACTTCAGATGAAATTGGCCATTACTGGTGGCTAGTGGTTTGACATTGGAAGAACTCTTAATTGAAGATACTCATTCTTGTTGAATATTCTTTGGACCTAAGCCTTTATAATATACTTCTTATTAAGAATTCCTTTGCTCAAGTATTTAACTTTTTGAAAGGTTAGGTGGCATATAAATCAAGACTTGCTTTAGAATGAACAATGCCTTTCTTAATAACTCTTGTACCTTTAAGAATGAACAAATCTCCTAATAAACTGCATGGTTTATTCATTTTTAAAGTACCCTAAGGCCCAATCCTTTAGTCATTAATCAAGAACAATTCATGCTGTCTGTAGTGAAATATACCTGGCAGTGGCAATGTCTTGATTTCTGTGTGTCTGTGTGCAGGCATGCTGGGGAATACCAAGGGGGTAAATCAAATCAGTCCTTTCTCAAATTTTATTTCTAAATGGGCTTAACTTTGATATTGAGGAGGGCACAGTTTTTTCTGCTGGAAAACTAGGTTCGGGCAGCCTAGTTTTCCAGTCATATATCAGAAAGCAATAACCACTTGCTGAAAATGTATTAAAAATTATGTAAAATATTATTATACATTATTCAAACATAATTGTATTGGGTAATAACTTCCTCTTTCATGGTGGTTTAATTCACTGGCATTCAGATACCATGTACTTCCACCTCCTTTTTCTGATAGTGTCACTATGTATTTGGGAATTTGTTCCTCATGAATCTCCTAAACAAACTTGATTTAGGAAACTTAGAGCAGACTAGGGGTGAAGTTTTGTCCTATACTAAGGAAAGCTGCCATTCAAAAACATCTTAAAACACTGTGAGGCTAAATAATTCTGAGAAAATATCCTTAGAGGACTTTGTATGGAGTCCTGGAAGGCCACCTTAGAGTACTGTCACCTTGAGGAGGTGGAACATAATCCTAAGACATATTAAGTATTCTGACATTTGTATTAAAACACTTTGCAGAGTCCTTGTGAGCAATCTGTTCTTCTAGTGGCATCCTGGCAATATAGCTTCTTCTGGAACTGGGTCATTATAGACATGAAAAAATCTAGTGGTTTTTTTCTCCCCAGTAATGCAGTTCACACAACTTGGACTGTTTGGCAGTCTGGTAGGCTTTAATATTTTAATATCCAGTGTTTATACAATTACAAACTCCACACCACATGTGGAATTTTTAGTATAACTAAAAATATTTAAAACAATTTGAATTGTTTTCAGTGATATAAAAATGTTAGTTTTGTGGGTTTTTTTTTTTTTTGGTGGGTTTTTTTTTGGTGGTTTTTTTTGTTTGTTTGTTTGTTTTTTACAACTGACATTTACTGGTGATTAGAAGCTTTATCAAATGACTACAAAGAACAGTGCAATGTGAAAACCTGTTTTGCTGAGGAACCCATTCCACAGAATGTCTGTTTCCTTAAAATTAGAAAAGTTGCAATACGTCATTCTCCATGAAAACTGAAAGTCTCTGTTCTTTCTGAATGAATCTTTTTCAAAACAGTGTATTTCATAAATGTCTTTGAAGCTGTTTTTCATTTCTCTCTAGTCACAAAACGATTCTGTGTATAACATGAGTCATGCAAAACGGTTACCGGAGTTACCGCCCCTACCTGCTTCTGCTTCAGCTGCACCTTCAGAATTGTATCAGGTATGTGCTCTCTCCCCTTGTGTCAGGGTATACATTAAATTACATGTGCTAGCATGATTTTAGGCATCATATATTACCAGGCCTTAGGCAGATGAAGTAAAGATAGGAAAAACTATTTAAATTACTAAGTTAAAGTACTAAGCAGATTGTCGGGTACTTCATTAGAGCTGCTCTTATTTAGAAAAGTGTTGTTACAACTTATGTTAGGATTTGGATATTAAACCTTGGCAGTTTAAATCTGTTCTTTAAATTTATAGTTAATCATTTGCTGTTAAATTTTGGATTAAATATTTTGAGTTTAAGTTTCTGGGGAAGGAAGCAAATAGTAAAAATATTTTTCTTCCAAACAAATTGTGATTCCTCCCTCCCCCCAATACTTTATGGCAGAGTGAAAAAAAAAAAAGTTATACTGCTGTTCCAAAACCAGCTGAGAGCTTGACAGGTGCAGCATTGATCAGAATGGATAGCTTGTACAGCTGCACAACTACAACCTATGCTGTGTGAGACAAATTAAAATTACGTATGACAGTACTCAGGGGGAGGAAGAAGAGAGGGCTGGCTTTCCCCACCATAAGTGCCTCACAGTTGCTCATTTGGCTCATTTGTGTCAGCGCTTCAGTTCACCTAAGATKTTTTTCTTTAGAAGGATATTGTTTGTGAAGAAATTGAAGTAGTTTCTGATGGAAAATGGGTTATTTTGGACTTTGTTTGAAAATAGGAAGTTTTAAGTGAAACATATACTCTAAAATAATGGTAACAAAGTGAAAATTATTCATTGAAGATTTACATAAAAATCTTTTATTTTCATCCAAAAATCAATTGGACTTCTGGGGATGTGTTAAGGGTTTATATAAGACATGGGAGCTGATTTAGCCAGTCCTGAAATTTTTGTGTCGCATAAGCAGTAGATTTTTGCCAGGTGACTTTCTTCTTCTGCAGAAACAGCTGTTCCTCTCTGACCAACTTTTTGCCCAAGGGGTTCCCACTGGTGTCACCATTAGCAAGGCACCTGCTCTGCACCCAGGAAGTTGTTCTACCTAGTGGGGAAGAAAGAATATAGTTTACAAAGTGGGCCTAATTAAGAGAGGAGATGAGAATTCAGAGTTTATGCTGACTTCAGTAGTTTCTAAACATACAGAGTGACTTTCTGGGGAAAATCTCCAAATCTCTGAATTATTTTTAGTTCTTTTATCAGTTTGTCCCCCGAAACTGTAATTCAGGGACCTACCCACCTGTCTAGTGAGTGCAGTGGAAGAAATTGAACTGAAAAGATTCTATGAACTTTCAGAAGCTAATTTAAGGAGTATGATTGCAGCAGTAGTGTGAATGCCTTTTTCTTTGCTGATAAGATTAGCCCTGCCAGTCAGAAGAAAAATGCAAAGCAGGTGTAATAATCTTGCCTTAGCCTGTATTTCAGATTGACAGACTGTATTGTTGTTCTCACTGAAGCTCATGATAGACTAAAAAAAACCAATTCATAGCTGCATCTATAGCTTAAATGAAAAGAAGCTGTTTCATGCTTTAGTATGCTGTCTTCTCGGAGGTCATAAAATGCTGAGAAGACGAGCTTAACTGCAGCTCCTAAGGGAAAGGCAAGAGAAATGAGGGAACCAAAGATGGGATGTCATGAACGTATTTAGAAGCTTTTTTTAAGAATGATCTAAAACTGATGATGGTAATGCTGCATTGTAAAGAGGAACAAATGGGTAATAGGGATATGGTTGTGTTACTCCAATGAAGTAAAAAATCATTAAACAAGATGTAATACAGAAACAAGCTAAATATGAATTTAGACTAAGAGCTTTAGGAACCATGGTATGAAGTACATTCATGATTCTGTCTTATGTATGTTTTCTCTCTGAGAGTTTCTTGATAAGAAACGTACTTCTCAATCCCACATCCCTTATGCCTGTGAGCTATCTCATTAAAGTTTAGACATCAGGACTGATGACAAGCCAATCAATAAATACCAAGCCACCTGAGAAAACATGGAATGAACAGACAGAAGAAATGTATTACAAATCGTGTATTGATGTAGGAGAAAGATGAGAGCTGAATTTGTTAACTTGTATTATTGTTCAACTATTACAAGGATTGAGTGTTAAAAGTAGATAGGTCATTAACAAAAGCTTGAGGAATAAGAATTTTCTAAATTTAAGCAAATGTAATGAGAAGAAGAAAAGAAGCAAGATTGAGATGTGGGGGAATAGAGAGTAGTAGATAATGTACTAATGCCTTCTCTTATTTATAAAAAAAGACCTTGGTTATGCAAAAAAAATGCACTAGTACTCCTACTGAAGCGTTGTGTAAAATTATTCTTATACATGTGTGGAACATCAGGATCTAAAAATAGATTGGTGGTCAAATGACTCTAAGTCAGACTTACGTATTTGCTCTTTATACTAATTGACCTTTAACCCTGTTCTAACTCTAAGATGACTCTTTAAATTACCGTGCTGTGTAAACTATGGCTTTTTTTTTTTTTTTTCCCCAATTTCAGCTTGTCCTTAAGAGCAGCTGTTATCCTCCTTTGATGCAACAAGCATCATGGACTTTGGCAGCTCCATTCAAAGAACAGAGTTACTACCGAAGCCCAAGTGACTCCATAGCTAACAACTATACTCCTACTGCACGGGATTTAAAATTGAAAAATGTGTACAAATTAAAGACCTCTTCAATGACAGGGACATCACTGGGTTCAGCAGAGCAGAGAACAGCCTCACCGCGTATCCATATTTGAATGTGTTTATAAGTTTAGCCTTGCTTGTTATATACATTTTTATCTCTAATTGCTTATCTGTTAAAGCATCATCCCTGGAAAAATTACTTGTCCCACATAAACGCTTACAAGCTTATCACCTCAGGGTCAGTATAGACAAATTTCCAAAAGCATGCATAACTTTAATAAAGGTAAGGCCAGTGTCTGATTGATTAGTTAGGTTCATCCCTCCAAATAATCGTGTGCAATTACTTGGAGGGAATTGTTTGCAAAGCAGAAAATGAACAAAATACGAGTTAGCTCTTATTATTGCTAGAAGTAAAAGTTAGTACCAACAGGAAAACAGAAACAAATTCAATATGCACCCCTGTTATGCTCATATTCATGAGTCTTGCATAGCAAAACAAGATGGGGGACAGGCATTAAAATGTTTACTTGAGGATCAAATCCAAGAAATGTTGCTTAATACACTGTTTATGTCTAAACCATGTAATTGATGTATTTGTTAGTAAACAGTGCATACATATGTAAATCCTACAATATGAGATATCATATGCTGTTGATCAACATGAGATTGTGATATAAAGCAAATAAGGTTAAGAGTTGTAATACTCTTGCTATTTAAGTTTACCAGTATGTATATATCAAACATTTTACGAAAACAAGTTGTTGAGGCTTTAAGTATCTTACCAGTTGCAGGTGTCAAATTAACTCCATTACTTAGTCTGAAAATTCCAAAGTAAGTTATTAATGAGCTTTATTTCCTAATTATGTAGTTAAATGTCCTCTGTATCAAGGGTAAGACATTAATAAACCATAGTTTTCTACATACTGTCAGTCTGCCTGTGAATATACTCATCCTGCATTGTTGCTTTGCTTCCCTGAAGTGTTAGAAATTGTTTCGTTTCCCTGCGATAGATGAGACATAATAGCTTCAATATCTGCTTAGTTCCCTTGTACGCTATTTAAGAAGGGTTTGGTTTTGTTCATTGGGTCTCTTTAACAGTTTCTTTATCATACACCTGATTCTTCTACTCTGTGTACTTCTCCAGTACCTGGGTGGTATGTGGGAAGTAGGTCATGGTACTTTTCTTGGTGAAAAGGCATGATGTATTAATTTTGTTAAAAGACCTGTTTATTTGTACTCTGAAAAGCACGTGGTAATAGTTTGTACTTCTCAGATTTTTCATGTGCAGTATATTTTGTGGAACTATACATCTTATAGAAGTGCTTTTATATTCCAAATAGAAAGTCCCAGTGCAGAAAATATGGTTTGTGCAGGGAGGTAAGTAAGCACTGAAGTCTTAAGCATGAGCTGAATGCTTTCCTGAAGCTAGTTTATAGTCCCAGAATCAGCAAGATTATTTAACACATGATTTTAATGTCTTGCTAAATGCTAAGTCAAAACTAAAGGCTTTTTTGTGACATTGTAGTTTTCTGTTATTTCATTATCTAATTAATTGACTTAGCTCTGTTTTTCACCAATCTGAAATAATATCTTATTTGAAAAATATTCCTGTATGTGATTTTCTTAACTGGTGCTTAAAGCTTCAAAAGAATTTGATCCTTCTAGGAAAAAGCTCAAACGTACACAAAGAAGTCAATGGAATTCTGATAGGTAATGTACTGTAACGTTATAAAGATACAGATTATTACAATCAGTCTAGATATCTGAGTTGTGATTTAGTATTTTTTTCACTTGGATGCTATGTTAAGCATCCAAGCATGAAATGTTAAGTCTCTACAAAAAAACGTACGTGCATCAAGACTGAAATTCCATGGTGTGCTGAGCGAGCACCTTTAACTGCTTCTTTGTGGCAGGACAAATTTCAGTCTTAGGCATGCTAAACAAAAGGTCTTCCTTTCATGATTACTGACTTGAGAACCCAGAGTTTAGTTAATAAAGATGCAGACTGTAGAAATGAAGTCTCTCAGTTTTGCTGTGAGTGTTTAAATGCTCTGTAATGCTCCTAGAGTTATGTCAAATTGGGTGCTCTGCTGCAGTGAATATTTCTTTTTATCTTCTTTTTGCTTGTGTTCTTCATCTGTAAAACAAGGAAATAGTCCTCTCTAGAAGTGCTAAGACAGTAACTTTTGTACTCCTTGTTAAGATAACATGGTGATGAGTACCATAAAAAGGACAACAGGGATATTTAAATTCTCTTCAACTAAGGACTTGATAATGTGAAGTAAATCAAGTATAGAGTGACAGCTTGTTGGCTGAGTATTGTTCATCCTGAGCAGTGTGGACAAAGGCCCTATAGAAAACAGCATATAATCGTGAAAATGAAATCTGTAGTGTAACATTTATGCAAATGAGCCAATTTGAACTTTTGGCTCAGATTGTTAGGATTTTGGTAAGATAATCACCTGAAAATAGGTGGAGATCTTGTGTAACCTAAATAATAGTGCTAGTAGGTCTGGCTCTGATAGAATTGCTTATAAGATACTGCCTTTCTGAGTGGTACTGTGCAGTTGTAAGGTTTACATGATTGTATTCTTTCTGTTAAAGTAGTATGCTATGTTATACAATTTTACTGAGGTTTTTTTATGAGTAATTGAAATACTTCATAGGTCATACTTGTCCTCAGTGCAGTGTAAGTGGTTTATTTAATGCTTGTCATCTGTCCATATTGATTTAAGAATCCATTACTGCTTCTTTATTCACTAAACTTGTATTCTTTTCAGAAGCACACCAACTTTGTTAAACAGTTTGGATCCCATTTCACTGTATGTACCTGCTCATATGCCGGAATTACAAGTCATACATTATACAGACAACCAACCATTGACCCCAGAAGAACAATCTGTTGTCATGCACTTACATGAGAAGGAGATAAGTAAGCGAGAAAAGCCACCTTCAAGAAATGATATAGAGGTATTTATATAATTTTTTTTTAAGGTAAAAGTAGCGGCAGTAATCATCTGCAATATGTCTGTCAACTGTTTACTTAAAAGTAGTTGAGAAAAGAAGGCAGTACATGAGGTTTAGAAGATATAAATATTCAATATTACAAACTGCTGTTAAATACTGTCAACTCCTTTCCCATTTGTTTCTCTTTCTAGCTACTCAGTCTGATTTTTTTGTTCTAATGGATTTGCAAGTAGAATTATCTTCCCAAATTCTTAACCTCTCACATTGTTGGCTAGTACTTCAGAGATCGGTAATTTAATATGCTGCACTCAGTTCTATTGGTATATATGCTTACATCAAAACAGATGGAAGTATTGTAAAAATGTCAGGCATTGGCAGTGCTTTAAAAAGAACCAAGAGATAGATAGCCAAAATCCATTATATTCAAACACCTTTCAATTGTGGAAAAGGTTCAAGTGATAGAAAAGCTAAAAATATTTTGTAGTAATGCATTATCTGTCAGAAAATTCATACAATAAGCATAATATTTTTAACATTATTTTTTAGCGGTACTGTTACTACATATATAATGGAGTGCAGGAAGACATGCTGGCACCTCAGGATAAGGAAGTGATGAATGTAATTCTAAAGCATATTCCAACTCACATTCTTGCTAACCCACACCTGGAGAATTTACTTGCAAGTTTAAAAGAAGAGATTAAGGCAGACTATCATATCAGCCTCATGAAAGCCATTGGTAAGACTCAAAATCTCTTAGCAATTCAGAGTATGTAGACATTTATTGCACTTTGAAAGCAAGTCTGCATTCTATTCTTAGCACCCATGGAGAATTCCTTTGGGGTCAGTAGAACTGCAACAGATATCTGAGAGAATATAATCTGTGATCATGCTACATAACATCCCAGTTTCAACAAATACCTATTTACTAAACCCTACATTCCATCACTTAAATATAGTCATTTCCAAGTTCAGTAGCTCTGGGTGCATAGAATTGTTTTGTCCATACTTATACAATTTTCCATTCCTAATTCAAATCCAAATCACATTCAAAATGCATAATTCTGCATCATCTCATCAAAGGTGTAAAGAGGGGGTTGATCAAATGGTGGTGGACAAGGAGTAATCATCTTAACTTGTAGCAAAAGAAATTAGATAAGAAATTAGAAAGACATTGTGACTATAAAGATTGTGAAGCATTGCAGCAGATTATTCACTGATGAATGTGCTTTGATTCATTGATGAATGATGCTTTGAAGTGCATGATAGACAAGTATCTGTGAGCAGCAGTCTAAGTAGATTTGATCCTAATGTGGGGAGAGGGTAAACTAGGGTATTTTAACAGATACTTCCCAGACTAACTTTTTTGCTATTCTGCAGTAAGTCAATGATACCCATTAACAGCCAAATTCATCTGTCTCATAACTCCAGTGAAGTCAGATGTTACACTGGGATCATGTCACAGGTTCAAAGAATTTCATTTAAGACATTACAGGATTAAGGAAAATTAGATGATACATTAATGTGCACGATTACACTGCTCATGTTCAACAAATAGAAGATCATCATATAAAATAAACACAAAAGAATGTCATAATCCTTGAAATTCAGTAATGCCCATCTGAAAGTGAATGTGAAGGAGACAGTTCTGCAGAACATGAGATTTTTTTAATTTGCTTTCCAGTAGTCTTACAGTTTTCTTGGGTTTTCCACATGTGAAATAATTCCTTTCAATTTCCTTAAATATGTTGACCAGTAAGTATGTGTGGCCTCTCATTCATGACAGCATAAAAAGGAGAGATTGAACAGTTTTCACTCTGCCTTCTATAGTCTCTGATATCTTTCTAAGTACCCTTTAATTTGCCTTTTATCAATGTCACAATTTTAGYGTTTGCAGTCCCTTTTTGTGGTAATGCTAATGTCAACAAGGGGTAGTGAATCTGCTTCCCAGCTTTCGTTAATCTCATGTAATGAGCCATTGGTTGGAACTGGTAGCACATGAGTTTTGGCATTTAGCAGATCATAGATCAGCCCTTTGAATGTCATATCCTTCCTAGATGCAACAGATGATTCACAAAATTTCTGTGTTTCACAAACATTTAAGAAGCCTTCTAAAAATTATCCTTGAAAGGGAGATATTTCCCCCCCGGTTTATGGACGAGGAACTGAAGCATGAAATAAGTGTGCTTCAACTGGAAAGATAGAATAAAAAGCTTTTTCTCCTGCCTCCCATTTTTAGAACCAGGACCAATTTCTTGTTTTCTTTTTCTGAAATAATTTTATAGTCAAATTGGTAACTTGATTATTGTGCTGTATTTCGTCCTAAAAACATGCAAGTAACTCTATGGCAGTGTATAAGTTTTAAATGTGCAGAATTCTACGACTTCCTGAACTATGGAGATACTGTGTTTTCATATGTAGGTTTTGACCATACATGCAGTCTCACCATGATACGTGTGATTTGTTCTAGTTGATTACATCTTGATGGATCCAGCTGAGAGAGAGAGACTGTTTATTGGAAGTACCCCACGCCCTTTTCCCCAGAGAGTTGTCCGTGCACCAGTCCCATGGCACAGCTCTTACGAAGAAGTGAAAAGCTGGAATGAAAGGAATCTATTCATAGTGAATCCATTGATGCCCACTTTGCAACAGCTCTGGCTTTCTCAGTAAGATGTCTCGTTCATAGGATCTTAATTAAATTGAGAATGTTTTTATTTTATGGCTTGGTTAGAGAGTGCATCTGCTGACTTCTCTACATGTGCAACAGAGATACTGGGGGAGCCAGTAAAGASAAAGCCGCAAAATCTGTTCTGTTTTCTAAAGAATTTTTTTTTCTGAGCCTGTAACAATTTCAACATAAAATGACTGTTTCCTGCAGACTCTGAATGCAAGCATGAACATGTTTTACATGTCCACAGTGAAGAATGGGTAACTTTGTGCTATGAAAAGATCAACCCCTTTGTTAAAAGATGTTATCCCTAAATTAAGATTCAATGCTCAAGTAAATAGTGATTTGGAATTCTCATCTTGATTCCTGAAATTAACAAAATTAACTCTTAAAATTGAGTGTCTTTCAAATGTCTGTAGTTGGAAGTTGTTCTGGGGACTTTTGAAAATTGAGAGATGTTTTCTTATTAAGTTAAATATGGTAGGTAGTAATCCTGAGAACTGTTTTTTGCATTTGTCCTGGTTTCGGCTGGGATAGAGTTAATTTACTTCCTAGTGCTGTGTTTTGGATTTAGTATGAGAAAAGTGTTGATAACACACTGATGTTTTTAGTTGTTGCTAAGTAGTCTACTAGTCAAGGACTTTTCAGCTTCCCGTCTGGCACCCTTCTGCCAGGTGCACAAGAAGCTGGGAGGGAGCATAGCCAGGACAGCTAGCCCAACTGGCCAACAGGGTATTCCATATCATATGACATCATGCTCAATATATAAATAGGAGGCGTGGTCCAGGAAGCAGCGATCGCTGCTTGGGTATTGCTCAGCGGGTGGTGAGCAATTGCATTGTGCATCACTCATTTTGTATATTCTATCATTATTATTATTATCATCATCATCATTATTTTCCTTTATTAAACTGTCTTTATCTCAATCCATGAATTTTACTTTTTTTCCCCCGATTCTCTCCCCCATCCCACTGTGTGTGGGGGAGTGAGCAAGCAGCTGTGTGGTGTTTGGCTGCCTGCCGGGTTAAACCACAACAGCATTTAAGTAACATTTGCAGAAATTTAAGCTCTTGTAAGTTACAGACTGTGATATACGCCATGCTGATGAAATTTCATCTTTTTCCCCACGGGGTAGCCAGGATAGGTACTTATTACTATTAATACGGAATAGAAGCAGTAGGTTTCATTCTGTATGTTCTTTAATGCCTGAATACACTAATGAATCTAGGAAAAGGACAAATTATTCTGACCATTTTAGCAAAAAATTAACACAATTTTAAATATTACAAATACAAAATGAAATTTGTGAAGCCTTCTATGTTTGCCAATAGCAAAAAAAAAAACAAAACCAAAAACCCCCAAATATTACAAGTGCACTTGTTGGACAGCTTGGCAATGAAGTGATATGCATCAATGAAATTATATTATTAGTGTTTATAAATACATATGAGACCTTCCTGACTATATTTCATGGTTTTTTTTTTTAAACAGAATTCCATAAAATATCTACTATTTGTTTTACTTCCATAGCTATAGTCATCTAAGGTTTGTTCGCACTGAAGAAATGCTTTGTAGAGACCTGCCACTGTTGCCTACTGAATTTGAGGAGGTCATTCGAAGACACTGTGTGGAAGCTCACAATATTCTTCAGAACAAGTGAGTGCCGAGTATCTTAGGGTCTGATTTACATGAAGCTCCCTTTTTAAAACAGATCTTAGACTGAGATGACACTAGTCTCAACCACAAGGCTGCCAAAACAAAGGGGAAAATAGCAAAGAGGGATAAACATCTGGATGCTGAAAGAGCTATTGAAACTGCAAGAGTGCTTGCACAAGAGCAAGTGGGAACAAACTGACTATGAATAAGTGTAGACTGGAAATCAGAAGGTTTCTAACYGTGAGAGGAGTGGAGTCTAAATCTAGAAAAATGGTGACAGAAAACTTAACTCTTCTTAATTATGGAAATTGATCAATTTAAGGAAGAGATTATATGAGGTAATAGCCCATGATTTTAGGTGACTGCATTCTGCCACCTGAGGTCTCTTCCAGACTCAAGTTTCCCATTTAATGCTAATAATTTAATATTGTCACTAGTATTTAGTCTATTAATATTTATTTAAACTAATAGTAGGGGCCCATTATAAAAAGAATCCTTAGCATAAAAACTCAGGTTTCCTCTAAGTCCTGGTAGGTACAGTTTTTTTTGACATCTAGTTAACAATTCTCTGCTAGCCCTTTGTATTTTGCTCATTCTTTGGGTAACTTCTGAGCTTAGATTTCATTGCAAGSAGCAAAGTAAGACTAATAACCTTTTAAAAACTTTGTCTCCGTATTATTTCATTGTAGGTGGATCCCAACTTGTGCTTCCATTTTTCTTGATCAAAAAAGGAAATGGCTTCATTTTGCTCCTGAAAATGACTGTGATTCCTCTCAGCGAGTTGAAAGCTATTTTCGTTCGGTGGCAACTCTAATGTCATTACAACTACGTGAGATGGTTGTTAACTCCTTAGAAGATCTTCTTGCGTTTTTTATGATCCACAAGGTATATGCTGTGAAGTATATCTATAGTTTTCAGTGTTACATAGAGATAATAATTCATATAGCCGTAAAATGTAGTGCTCTTTGAAGGCTAAAATATCCCAGATAGCTCCTGCCTCCATAAAAAGTGGCTGGATCCTTCAAACAGTTGTGCATACTCAGTGGAATTTTCTTTGCATGGTCAATAACTGCTCACTTGAATAATCATTTGCAGGCCTAGGGTTACAACTAACAGTTTATAGGAGTTTTCAAATCTGTCTTGAGTGAGTGTGCTTTTTTTGTGTGCGTGTGTTTTGTTTGTTTTGGTTTTGTTTTGGTTTTGGTGGGTTTGGTGGGGTTTTTTTGGTTTTTTTGTTTGGTGTTTTTTGTTTTGGTTTGTTTTTTTTTTATTTTTGGTTTTATTTTTCTTGGCCTTAACCAGGGAAAACACTTAAATGTGTTATTGTGAAAGCACGTGAATAATCCCCTTTGAAGTCAAAAGTGTGCATAGTCATGCATGTAATCCTTTGCAGAGGTAATTTATGTATGTGGTGTCCCTGTCTATACCAAATGAGTGCCCTGTATTATTTCACGTAATACACATCATTATAATAAACATTACACCATGAGAGTTTTTACCACTGTTTTGGCTACAATAAAGTTGCCTCTTAGTGGAAATGAGTTCTTTAAATATCAGGTCACCCAGGATCTACTGTGATAAGACAAAATGAAACATATTTAAACAGAATAAATGTGGCAGATTAAATACTGCATTGCAGCCAGAGAATCACACCTAATACAATATGCTGTCAAACTTATGCTAAGCCTTGCATCTGGGTGATGATGGTGTTGCTGATGGGTGGGAGTTTTTTTAGGTTTGTTTTGTCTTGTGGGTTAGTTTGGATTTGGTTTTTTGTTTGTTTGTTTTTGTGGGTGTTTTGTGTTTAGGGTGGTTTGTTTTAAATTATTATAGCATCTACATTAGGAGTCTAGTCATGGATTAGGACTCCCATTACTGTAGAGGCAATTTGGGGGCAGGGCAGTTCTTACTAACCATAACCAATTAAAAAAAACAGGATCTTGTATTTGATTCTAGATTTTATTTCCGAGAGGCATTATGGATATTTCTTTTAGAGCTTTTGTTCTGTATGGTAATTAGTGCCTTATTTCTGTTACTTAAGGGAAAATCAAGGCAATTAGGCTTAAATCCAGTTTTCTGATTCCAACTTTTATAGATTCATTTAGGAGTTGGCACCTTAAAATCTTGTGTATTGGGGCATCAGTATTTTGAATAAAAAGCAGGGATGAAGATCCCATTGGTGCTGTGTAGTTAAGAGATTTGGGGGAGTTTCAATCTTTTAAAAATTATTATAGTTACAGCTGATTTCTTTGGCATGTACAATTTTCATTCTTTTCTCTAAGGATGGAAGTGATTTTACAGAACCATATCAAGAAATGCAGTTCTTTGTACCTCAGATACTAACAGTCAAACTCAGTGTGGAAGAACCCAAGATTGTCTTTGAGCCGCCTTTGAAAGAGTGTTGGGATTTAATCAGTAATTGCTTGAGGGAGATCCTGCAAAGTGCTGAGGAACTTCCAAAGGTACTGGATAAGTTATAGCTGCGTACAAAATACAGTATGAATAAAAACTGTCTATGATATAAAAAGTTATGAATGAGGCAGAAAACTGACAAATAGAAGATAAAGATAAGGGTTGTGTATCACGCACTGTGTGAACTTTTGTGATTATAGAAGATAGCATAGGAATTGTTCTTTGCAGATTCAAGTTATATTAAAGCCCTAGTTTGATTTTCATATAGTTTTCGCAAGCAAACTATGTGTGTAACCAAGTGTTAATTATGAATCAGAGTCTTTTCACTTTGCAGTGTTTTTACCAAATAATACATTTTTTTGAAGTGGTGGGTGAATGGGTAATAGAATACCTTATTTCCTCTATTGTATGTGTTGTTACAGTATTTGCAATGGTTCCCTTTAGGTAGAAAGATTTCTATTTCCAGAATTAAAAAGAGATGATCTCACTCTCAGTACAGTCAAACCAGATGAATCATTGTTTTCAGAATATGTGAACAAACTTGAAAAGATCTTTGAGAGCAACATAGTTGGTCCACAGAAGTAAGTTTTGGCTGTTAACTCCATTGCCAGTCCAAACCCTCAGATTTATAACACTGTCCATTTGACTCAAACAAACAGTTTGAGTTGATTTGTTTCTTATTATGGAGAATCTTCACATTGGAATCCTATGTTTGTTTTTGTGATCTTCTGTGTTTAAGGTATTTAAACATGTACAGGAAATACAGCAATCTTTTGAACAACAATGCACAGCAAGATGTCACAGATTTCTTGAAAGAAGGTCATTCTTTAGAAGCTTTAACAGAGGTAATATGTAACTGACAACTGCTACGCGTTCATACAGCAGCTAACACATCACACYTGGCTTCCTAATATATTGCCTGAAGTACTCCCATTCAAATCACTTGTTTTACCCTTGGGAATACTAGGAAAGCCATCTCAATTTACGTAGCCCCTTAACTGTAGGGCTGCTGTGCAAATGTAGGAGGTTTCTTTATGGCCTTCTTCAATGGGTTCTTTTGCGTCTTAGTAGAAGTCCAGTGGAAGGCTGCCCAGAGTATTTGGTGAATCTGCATCCTGCTGGTCCTTCGTCCATAGTCAGCCCCGTCTACTTTTCTCTCTGTGTTCCTGAGTTAGCCTCTGGCTAAATACTTCTTTACCACAACTTCTGTGGTGGCATATTACTGTGCAAAGCTTTCAGCCCTGGAATCTGTGGATAGGAGCTGAGCTCTGGAAAGATAAAAAAATAGTTGTTCTTTCTTCTATTTGGAATATATTATCCATTTACTGGATGGGAACTAATTAGTTGTTGTTTAGCATTTTTAATCTATAGACTTTAAGGAAAAATAACAGATATATTATTTTCCATTTGTAGAAGATTGACAGCTTAACAAAACTGAAAAGAGAGATTGCTTCCATGCATGTCACTGCCCCTCTGGCCATGTTCTGTCTGGATGCTGTACAACTGAATGAGGAACTCTGCAGTCGGACCCAAAATCTTAAAGATAGATTGATTGAATTTGAAGTAATGGAAAACAGCGAGTTAAATAAAAGGTACATGTTGTTAGCATGCATGGTTCTTGCTGTCTGTGTGGACTGATGCTGTATATCTGTGGATGAGTTAACTTTATTCATCTGCTGAGTTTTCCAGTGCTGACCAGACATGTGCAAGGACAACAAAGTGGGTATTTAAAATTAACAGGAACAGAAATACTTCTAAATAAATATCTAACATAGTCTGTATAGGGTGTACATAGAGATTAGACTGGAAATATGCCATTGTTCTTTCCTCCTTTACTGACTGTCCTGGTTTCAGCTGGGGGGAGTGAGCGAGAGGCTGTGTGGTGCTTAGTTGCTGGCTGGGGTTAAACCACAACACTGACCTTCTACGATTTGGTTTGAGGTTCTTGCTTCCCCTGCTGGCGTCCAGCTAAAGCAACATGAAGAATGTACTATGCAGCTCTGCATTTGTCTTGTCCCTGACTTTTTTTTTTTTTTTTCTTCCCTTAGGGAAGTAATGGTCCTGATTTCATATCTTGGCAAGTTTAAAGTGGGGGGGCAGGGAAAGGGGACCTTGAAAATATAATCTGACTCCAATGTAATGGGATAATCCTGGTTCTGTAAATCAAAAACACCCCCACCCCTGGCAAACACCAAAAATCCCAAACAAAAAACCCAAACACGCTGGCAATTAAAGAATACTCCCACAGTGAATGGAGAGAGACAATCACTGTAAAGAAATGATTCAACCCACTTATCTAAAAAGCATCTCCAGGTGGAGATGAACCACAGTCTAGAGGGGCTTCTCTGCCTCCACTTACTGTGGAGGGGATCTAGACAATGAGCTTATGCTGAACACCTAACATTTGGAAGGTTTGAGTTGGTTTAAATGAACTTATCCTTTGTGTATGGTTGCTGTTTGCATGCCTGCTGTCTGTATAGCTATTTGCGGTACTGAACTGGAGTCTGGAACAAGAAAATGTATCGCTGGGAAGAAGGAAAATAACAGGATTTTTTCCTTTCTGTATTTTCTGTTCGCACGTACAATATAAAATAAATTTGATTGTTTAATAATTTTTCTCTTTATAACTTTGTTTCATACCATGCACTTGATTTTATTTTTGTGGGGTGATTAAGTGAGCTCTTGCTTACTGCATTCAAACATTTCTTTCTGCAGCAGATTGGGTCTTGAAAAGGAAATTCTAAACCTACAGGAAGGAAACTGTTAATATGCTGTTAATTGTAATTTGGAACCGATTTAGCAATCAATCTATTATATATCAATTCTTGTAAACATAGTAGGACAATAGAACTGATTGTACAGAGTAAAATGGCATCCTTAATAAATGCTTATCTGCTGTGTGTATTCAATCTGAATACTTAATTTATGAAGAAATTTAATATTCTTGTTTAAAAGACAAACTTCATTAACAAGATCCTGTATCTCTCTTCACTTATGATCCCAGTGATATGTCTGTTTTCTTTTTGTTGTAGAATTTGCAATGAATATAACTTAATTGCAAAGAGAGTAAGTGAGGTGCCTCTGAACACTGAAGAGCTAGTGGAATTTGATGCATACTTAAAGAAATCCAGTGAAGTTACTGTTTTTAAACTGAGACAGGAGGTCACTGAAGCAGCGCACAGACTGGAATTCCTCATGGACTATGCTGATCTTTCTTGTATGTCTCAATTACAGAATATAAAAGTCTCCATATGAAAATATTTATATATAGATATTGGGCTCTGCATAGATAAATGTTGCATCTTCTAGAATGCTAATGGAAAGCTCCAAAAGAGACAGAAAGGAAATAAAAAGAATTTAGTAGAGGCCAAAATGTATCAATGCAGGAAGGAATGGTTAGAGAAACGGCATACAGCACAGACGGTGCTTTTTTCTGTGTGTTAGAGAATGTCTTAGGCATTATTAGATTAATGTCATGTAATCTGGCCAAATGATGTTACACCTCTATGTTATTCAATAAAAAGTCTTCAGTGAAAAAACATCTAAAAAGCAATGTCTCAAAGGCTCTATGACAGCTTTTGGAAAGTGTGAGAACTTGCATCTCTGCAGTTGAATATTAGATCAGTGGAGGCTTTTTGTTGTTTTGCTGTTCTTAGTTAATATAAAGGCTGTTCTCCAAGATGGAAGAAACATCTGTAGAAGTTGCTTTTAGTTTGCACATCTATTCAAAGCAAAAACGTGCCATTCACAGATGCTGTATGTTATTTGCCGTACATAAAAACGAAGAGCAGTTATATGAATGCATACCCATTTTAGTGGCAGGATGATCCTTTCTCGTTAAGCAGAATACACTCTCAGATCAGACAGTGATAGAAATAACTAGGATATGCCATGTTTATTAGAATTTATTTCTGATAAAAATTAGGATGCCTATGGAAGCCAGGACATTCTTCTGTTACGTTTTGGACTGGAGTGTTTGCATGTGCAGTATTTCATAATTACATATTCTTTGTAGCTGGGTTTATAAGCATGTGTCCTGCAGTTAGTTATAATGAGCTAAGTGCACTGAACAAATAGACAAATATGAAGATGGAGGTGTCTGCTCATTGTAGTTGTTATGCTCTAACTTTTGTGAATGATTCAGCATTTACACTTGTGGACTAAAAATGATTTAAACTTTACTTTTATCCACCTTTTGTAGGTATATTAAATTATATTTAGTTAGGGAGTGGTCTGTCTCTGTGTGTAGTTGAACGGAATTGATATTCTGGAATAGCTGTTCTTACTAATTTTCTCTGCCTAGCTAAGGTCTTATTCAGAGAATTTCACATTCTTAACTTGATTTTAGAATTTTGCTATCAATCTAACTTGTTTTAGGGAACAGTTCTCTTTGCAGTGAAGATAATTCAGCCAAGCTTGAAATATGTAGCTTAGACAGCTTATTCCTAAATGTAGTTTTAGCTATTTTGCTTATTCTTCACAACTGCCTTTCTATTAGATCATTGGTTAAAAAGATTCTGTGTATTTTTTATTTTAGATGATGACATAAACCTGAATAGCAGAGTTTTCCATTGGCCTGATCAGATTGAGATAATCTTTGAAAACAGTAGAGATCAGTTGTGTAACAGGAGGAATCATGCAGAGATGGTTTTGCTTGAAAGGTATGGTGTTAAGACATTTTCTTTCACTGGGTATTTTTAAAGAAAAGAAAAATCTCATTATCAGTAAAAGGGAGATAATGTCAAAGAAGTAAAACTTGGAAGGGAGCTGAGAAATTAAGGAAGAAACCTGGTTTACAGTATTATGGAGATTTCAGAAAAATACTGTTGATGAGGGTGGATTAGAATATTCCTATGCTTAAATTGGTCTGAAAGGAGGAATGAAGGATGTTGCTAGAATATTCATAACTTTATCTTGTTATGTTGCTTAGTACAGCATTACACATAATTTTGTTACATTGTTTTCACTCTTCCTTTATTTCCTCCAGGTAGTAAAGGTAGCAAATGTAAGTGAACTAAGTCAATTGGGAGATCTGAAAATGAACCTTGAATTCTAATCCTGTGAACTGCGTAGTATTGATATAACTGATTAATGGATTTTCACTGGCATCTGTATTTACTTTACACTAGTATCAAGATCAGATTTCATTTGACAGTGCCTGTTATAAAATAATTGAAACCTGAAAAGGAATGAAACAGAACATCATATGACCTTAGTTGTCTTTACCTCAGGTGCTCTCAGTTTGAGGAAACTCTTGAAGGTTATAATAGAGAAGTAGAAAGCTACAAAAAGCGGGATGTCATGACCACAGAAGAAATGAAGAACAATGCTGAGAAATTTAAAGAGTTAAATAAGAATCTAGATAACGCGCTAGCAGAATTTGAGGTTAGTATTTATTAGTGAAGTATGGAGTGGGTTGCAATGTGCTGGATGAGCAAAAGTTTGGTTCCTGTCCCTGGTTTTTTCAGGCTTCTGGCCATATATTGTCAAGATGGCTTTAAAGTTTCCAAATTCACAAACGTGTGGCAAATACCTTCTTGTCCCTGTATGCTGAGTTGTCCCTACTGCTGAGTTGAAGAGCGTATTTTTTGGGGAAAAAAGCTTAGGAAGTTCTTTTAAATTGAAATACTGAATTTCAGTACTTCCAAAGCAGTCAGTAGTAGCAGGATGCTATCCACAGAAAACGGAATTCTTCTGGCAGAGTTGGCAGGAGCAGAATGTTAGGGAGGTGGCATTTTCTCTGAACTGTGGTTTGTGCTGCTGGAGCTGTGTTCTCAGTCCTTCTGCTTGTCCTCTAATTAAAACCAAATGTTTTTCAACTGTTTCTATCATTTCCAGAACTTGTCTATAGGCATTAAATATGTGTTACATCACAGAAAGGGAAGTTTCAGATGCTAGAAGGAAACTGAAGACCAAGATTCCTAGATTCTGTTCAGGGCTCTCCATCCAGTGTACTGTGTGGTTCTAGGTTGAATGGTTTGTCTTAGCTGTGCCCCTGCTGGGAAATGAGAATGGTTACCTTTGAGAGATCTCACAGGCATTGTGAGGCTTAATTAATCCTCTAAATCATAGTGAGACAATGAGATTTCTGCATATATGGAGCCTTAAGGATCAAAATTTTAATTAAGTCCCGCTCAGAAGAGAAAATTGAACCAATTAAATGAGTTTAAGGTTTAGATAAATTGCTAGTCCTACATATCAACACTCTTAATCTGATTTAAAGGCATCTAGTATATTTAATTAGTGTGAGTTAACAACACTGATATGTTGTTATAGGTAGATCAGAATGAGTAATTAAGTTTAAGTTTCTTAATACATGATCACAATGAGGAGTGTATCCACACAATTTAAATGACATGACAATCAGCTTAGTGAACACATGAAGTTAAAAATTATCTTGGAATGTGGACCTTTTAAGTTTCTCTGCCTGCATCTCACACTGAAGGATTAAAAGTTTTATGAAAGGTCTGTTGGCATTGTAAAAGCACAGACTTGGGACTCAATCTGAATTCAGTGTCTGCATTTCAGACAGTATTTCTCTGTGCTTCACCTCCCTACTTGTAAAATGAAGAAGGCAATACTTTTTTTTAATCTAAATCTTTGCACATTGGTTTATACTGTAAGGTCTTTTGGACAAAGACAATATCTTACCATGAATAAGCACAGCAATTAGTATCTGTTTTGGTTGGAGCGCCCACATGTTTCTGTAATAGAAAAAAAATAATCACAAGTAAAAAAAAGTCCTATAAGCCTGTGTGACTGAGGAGCTTACATTCAGGTTTCAAAGTGGGTTGGTAACTTGTGAGCCTTGGTTTCACTGGAGGCCATGGTGCATTATCTATTTCTAAAATAGATATAGATTTTAAGAATTATTTGAGTTAGTAAAAGATACCAACAAATAACTAGGGGAATTTTCAAGAACACAGTTACCTTATTTACCTAAAATCCACAGGCCTAAATTTACAAATCTGGCTGTCTTTGACATGTAAAAAAATTGTATTCAATATTACCTATTTAAAAGTTTAAACAGTAGGATTTTTTGATGGAAATAAGATCCCCCCCCCCCCGTCTTTTTTCTTCCTTAAAGGCTATTAATAAAGAAGAGGAGTTACTTGAGCGGGAGAAGAGTCAATTTCCTCTACTGCAAACTATAATTGCAAACAAACAACCCTTTGAGCAACTTTGGATAACAGCATATAATTTCCATACCAAATCTGAGGAATGGATGAATGGTGAGGCTTTGGTGTTCATTTGATGAAACATGTCATTTTCAGTTAGTTAAGTAGAAGCTGAAAGGGTTGATTAGTTGTGAGAGAATCATTTTGAAGAAATAAATGCTGTTAAGCTGTGTGAAATACAGTTGTTGACTTGGATTTTGCATTAAGATCATTTTTTGTAACACAATTGATGTCCAGTTGAAGGAGAATGATTATGAATACCTGTAAATAAACCACCCTGGCAATCTCCTTGTGCTGATGTGCCTGCTGTGCTTTTTTGTACTGTTGTATTCAGGATCTCTCCAGAAGTTGAATGCTGATGAAATTACTGAAGAAATTGGAAATATGTGGAGGACTATGTACAAGCTCAGTAAGAGTTTTCCAGATTTGGCTGGGCCTAGACGCTTAGCAGAAACTATGAAATATAAGCTTGATAAATTTAAACAACATCTTCCTGTTCTGTCAATTGCCTGCAATCGTGGAATGAAGGAGAGACATTGGGAGCAGGTACTTTAAACTCTGCTTTAACTGTGGGAGTATTCTACCACAGAAACTGACAGTTCAATATACTACTACATATATTCCATACTGTGAAATACAGCAATAGTTCTGTATTAACAATAAGAAGATCCTTTATCCTGTCACATGATAGATCCAGTTTTGAAATTTGTAATGGTACAGGCAGGAGCTTCTTTGAATTAATAATTTATGGTGGAAAAGCAAATTGGGGGGTTGCATTAATACTTCTTTAGTATTTATTTGTTGCTGTTTGAGAAGTCTGTCACAAACATGCATCTTGATAACAGATTTTATTTCTTACTTTATTTTCAGATTAGTGAAATTGTAGGATGTGAGATCAGACCTGATGAAACTACTACTCTTAAAAACATATTGGAATTTGGACTCTTAAAATATATTGATCAGTAAGAAGCTTACTCTATTTTCTTTTTTTTAGGCAATCACTGTATTTCATATGTCAGATACCAAATATTAGTTTGTTTGGGGTTTTTTGTGTGCTGTTAGACCCTGCTGTAAAATCAGCTGTATTTTATCAAGCTATCGATGGAACTGTCAGTTGTTCTGGCAGCACAAAGGCACCAAAAAACAGAATCGTATTCCTAAACCACTTAATTTGCACATTCAGAATTTTCTGTCTGTATTTATCTCCAAATTAATGTTAATATCTCTAACTTGGTGAGCCTGAAATTGCAAAAATATTCCCTGAAATAAGTCTATGATACTATTAACAAATCCATATGAAAGGTAGTCTGATATGCAACTCTGCCTACAACTGCTTTTTTTAAACTCTTCAGCTATGTTGCAAAAACATTTCAAAGATATGTTTCATTTCAATTTAGGCTGGAAACTATTGGAGCAGCTGCAAGTAAGGAGTATTCCTTAGAGAAATCAATAGAGAAAATGAAATTAGAGTGGGTCAACATGCAGTTCAGTCTGGTGAAATACAGGGATACTGTGAGTAAACACCAAATCAATATTGTTGAAAAGAATTACTTTGATTCTGAATACCAGTTGAGAAATACTAGAGGGAAGTTACTGCTGATTCATTGTGGCATGATGGAAAGTGGTATCATACCCCAGAGCCTGGGCAAATGTCTCCATTACTATATATCCTTACATTTGGACCTTAGTATCTGGATAACTTGTGATCTCAACATATTCATCCTAACAAATCTGTAAGCCTGAGGGCTTCTACAGTGTTGTATGGAAAGCTGGAGAGTAGTGCAATTTTAACTTGCCTAGAAGAAACAAGGTTGAGTCAGAAGTCACTAGCATCCCTGGCTAGCTTCCCGTTCACAAACCAATCTATCTCTTGACCTTTGAAATAGAGATGTACAGTGGAGATGTATCTTCAAACATGTTGCAGGCTTTCTCAATGCCTTGCTACTTTCTTACCTTCAACCATCATAGAGAAGGGGGAAACAGGAAGCTGAATGAGGGTGAGGTTGAAGAGCAGTGAAATAAAGCAACTGCTATTTGCCTTATCAAAATATGATGTATTTACAGAACACCAGCATCCTGTCAGCAGTTGATGACATCCAGCTTTTGCTGGATGATCACATTGTTAAGACTCAGACAATGTGTGGCTCTCCCTTCATCAAACCAATAGAAGCTGAATGTCGGGTAAGTAAAAGCTGGTTTGATTGAGCTTGCGTGTCTCAATATGCTTTCCCTAAGTGCTTTAAGGTATTTTGCCATGATAAGAAGTTATATAGTTTTTAACTGTTTCTAAGAACACACATTCATATTTTTCTTCAAGAGCTTTGAATTAATGGTTTCCAGACAAAGGCATGCAAAGCTTGCTTTGCAGCTAAAGAAATTGTAATTGCATTGCTAATCTAGTCATTATAAGCATGGGTTTTTAGTTGAATGTCTTGGGAATGGGTCAGTTGATTGTTGTGGTTTAACCCCAGCCAGCAACTAAGCCCCACACAGCCGCTCGCTCACTCCCCCCGGTGAGATGGGGGAGAGAATCGGAAGGGTAAAAGTGAGAAAAGTCATGGGTTGACATAAAGACAGTTTAATAAGTAAAGCAAAAGCCGCGCACGCAAGCAAAACAAAACAAGGAATTCATTCACTACTCCCCATCGGCAGTCAGGTGTTCAGCCATCTCCAGGAAAGCAGGGCTCCATCACGGGTAATGGTTACTTGGGAAGATAAACGCCATCACTCCGAACGTCCCCCCCTTCCTTCTTCTTCCCCCAGCTTTATACGCCGAGCATGACGTCACATGGTATGGGATACCCCATTTGGCCAGTTTGGGTCAGCTGTCCTGGCTATGCTCCCTCCCAGCTTCTTGTGCACCTGGCAGAGCATGGGAAGCTGAAAAGTCCTTGACTGGTGTAAACACTACTTAGCAACAACTAAAACATCAGTGTGTTATCAACATTATTCTCATCCTAAATCCAAAACATAGCACTATACCAGCTACTAGGAAGAAAATTAACTCTATCCCAGCTGAAACCAGGACATTGATTTAAACAAATCCTGCTGCATTGTGTAAAAAGACATAGATCTGTCAGTTGTGAGAGAGAATTTATTTGTAATGCTCTGGTATTGGCATGATCCATAAGGGTTTCAAAGGTTTTTTTGTTAGCTGTCCTACTATTTTGTAAAGATGTGATCTTTGTTAAAGGTGATGGATTTCTAATAGGAAGATTATGCAGAAAGCAGAGACTTCTTTCCTATCAGTATTTAATATCACTTTTTCTGGCCTAATAGTGATGATTTGTAAGCAATGCTAAGACCTAAATTCTATCCTTTCCTGTGGACTTTAGCCAAATTGTAGGTAAAGCTGAGTTCTGCTTTCCAGTAGAGCTGGTGAAATGAAAGAGAATGATTAATACAGAGCTATCTTAACAATCTCCATGTACCTCTTGCAGAGTAATGAACAATACAGGCTGGCTGTGTTTTCTCCCTGCAATACATTCCCTTGCATATCCCTTACACTGTAGACTGTCAAAGTCACCAAAGCAATGCTATCTGAAATTCTTTATTCGGAAAGAATCTCTCTCTGGTTTTAAAACCGGTTTGTACTGCTGGAGTTGCATGAAATAGGTTTTTTTTGGTGCGGCCAGAGATTGAACCCACTGTATATAGGGCCTGTGAATTGACGTTTACTCAGTCTGCTGAATACCTTGTTAAGCTTTTATCCTTTCATTGATGATAAGATAGAGAGTACACAAGGAGAATTAAAAGAAGAGATTTTGGACTGGCATGCTAGTCATCTCTGCACTTCTTCGGCAGTTCTCCCACAGCTTGGTGTAAAAAGTGCTAGTGAAAGAATACATCTATTGTTTCTTAGAAATATTCAGATGTTTATTAGTGTTTGGGGTGTGTTTGTTTTTTTTTTTTTTAAATACAGTTTCTCTCTCTTTTAAAATTGTTCAATTTTTTGTGTTTTTTTCTTTTTTTTTTTTTTTTTTTTTTTTTTTTCCAAGGAACTCGTGTTCTTTGTTTCCTCAGTGTAGATTAATTCTTGATATAATTTTGCTTAAATATTAAATGTTTTCATTACAGGCTTGGGAAGATAAGCTGTGTTTAATGCAAGATATTCTAGATAGCTGGTTAAAATGTCAGGCATCATGGTTGTATTTGGAACCAATTTTTAATTCAGAAGACATTATAGCTCAAATGCCTGAAGAGGGCAGAAAGTTTGGGGTTGTGGATACATACTGGAAGGACATCATGGCACAAGTGGTAAGTGCTTGCATTTAATAAATTGGTATTTTTATGCACATCTGGTAACATGATTATTACTATCATGAAGATATACTAGCTTTTCTGGAGTTAAATATTTGTATTTAAGTCACAAGAACGTATAGTATGGAGTGGAAAATCCTTTACTAAAGCGGACCAAAATCTAGTCTTGCAGTGAAAGTGGTAGATTATGTCATTATTGCTTTGAGATTTCTGTAAAGGCTGGATATTGCAGGATGAATAAGAGCTTGTAACATTTAAATTCTAAATTTTCTGGCTTTTGTATGGTTAAGTGATCAGAATTAGGTAGAAAGATGAATGATTTGTGCTTTCAGGATCTGCTTCAGAGTTCATTGACAATCTGGAGAAAGCCTTCTCTGGATACAGTTAGATTTTGGATTAGGCTTTTAAGGCTTATACATTATTAGAGCAACTAAATGACTTTTTTTGCATATGATTGTTCTCTAATGTGGGTGGCATGGTTAGTCAAAACTTTGGTGAATATGTACTGAGATGGTAGCGTGTCAGGATAAGATAATGGGGACAGTGAGTGCAATTGGGTATCCTGTTTAGTTCCCTGTAACTAAGAAATTGGGTAAGAGGCCAGATACTTAGTGGTAGTGTGAGCTGAGATGTTTGTCAAAAACCTTGGGAGTGTGTGATTGTGTGATAAAGATGTTGAAATAATCAGTGTAACAAAATAGAAGTCGAGACCTGTCTAACAGCTCAGACTCTGTGAATTATGAAGCCTGTTCTGAAATAGGTATATCTTTTCAAGTTAAGAGGAATGTTATCGGAAAGAAAAAATGCAACCTACATGGCAAGAACAGAGAATAATTGTCATGTACTGTGGCTCTGTTTGACAGAACTTATTTGTGAATGGAAAAAAATGTAGCAAGCCCAGACATAGGAGCAAGTCCCAAAGATTTTAATTCCTGTGGATATTTCCTTGTTGCATTATTGTCTGTAAAGTTGAAATTGGTAAAACTGACAGTCTGAAAAAGCAGAACTATCAAATAATACACACATATTTAATAACATGAAGGCACACTACAGAGAAGAATATCTAGCTTTTTAGCCTCCTGCAACATATGTGGTGATAATAATTTTAATGTACAAACATATTGCAACTTTTAGCAGTTTCTGCTGTGTATTTGTTTTTATAAAGGTGAAAGACCCAAAGGTACTTGTAGCAACTGAACAACCCATGATGTTAGACAGACTTCAGGAAGCAAATACTCTCTTAGAAGACATTCAAAAAGGGCTGAATACTTACTTGGAGAAGAAAAGATTATTTTTCCCAAGGTAAATTAATTAAACAGGCCTAAGTTAGAGACAAAAAGCCATAAGCTCTTTCAAGCCATTTCTGCTGAACTGAAAAGTCTCACTTTATAAACACGTGGGACAGTCCCATGCAACAAAAAATGAAAACTTGTTCTTTTTTCCAGACATAATTCATTTTCCTCAGCTCCAGTTAAATTTGCAATGCCAGGGACAGGCAGAGGTGGGGAGGCAAAATCACAAAAAAGTGTAAACTTATGGTTAGAAACACGTTACCACTTACAGGACATTTTTGAAGGAACTTGCTACCTTCCCATGGCTGATTTGCAATTATGTCTCTGTCCTACTCTCTCTAGTTGTGCAGAGGTGTGTGATACATAGGAGTTATAGAATCCTGTTCCTCATAATCATGTATGTTTTTGCAAGGTCTTTATTGGCTGCAAAGATATATCTGGTCTTTCCTGTGTGAGTTTGAGAACCCTTCTTTCTGCCTCTGCATAAAAGGATGGTCATATTGAAATTCTGAAAAAAACAGGTGTGATGAGTTTTATAATGTTAAAAATCGCTTCAGAAAAGGGATTTGAGATAATAATTTCCTCTCTGTTACACTAGTGTCCTAAGCAACAATAAACCCAATTCAATTTATCTTGCATATAGTAGATTATTAATGACAGTTTTCATGTTTGGAAAGTGCATGTTCATTAATTGTATTTTTCTAACAGATTCTTTTTCCTGTCTAATGATGAGCTGCTTGAAATACTGTCCGAAACAAAGGATCCCCTTCGAGTACAGCCACATTTAAAGAAGTGTTTTGAAGGAATTGCTAAACTGGAGTTCACAGAAGATCTGGAGATCGTAGGCATGATCAGTTCAGAGAAAGAAATTGTTCCTTTCATAGATAAAATCTATCCAGCGAATGCAAAAGTAACTTTTTTTTTTTTTTTTTTTTTTTGCTATATGATATTAAATTAATACTCTGCCTTAAGTATGTTTTTTGGGGAATGAAGTTTAAAACATTTAGGATCAGATCATGAAAGGTGTTTAGGAAGTGAGAGTGCAGACTGGTACTCTAGAACAAAAAGGATTTCCTGCAAAAAGGAGTAAGACATACAACTTTTTGGGTAAATTCCTCTAGGCATTTTTGTGCAGCTTTATGCACCTACTACTTTTAAGATGTAGATAGATAGATAATACGTATATACACATATATATATACACACACACACACGCATATATAAAACCCAAGCTTTCTATATACATATGCATATAACATTGCACAACATGGCTGAAACAGAGAGGAATGAGGGAAAAGATGAGTGACTGGCAGTGAAGAGTCAGAGCATTAGTTCAGAAGGGGGCCAAGTAGAAATAGTAGCATCTAGGCAAGTAAAGAAACAGTCTGCCTTCTTTGCACATAAGGTCCTACAAGGGCAAGAGTACCATTTGAAATTTGTTTTATTAGGCTTATTAGACCTGCGTTATTTAGTGGCTGTAGAAAGCAGGAGAGGAGCAGGGCCAGTGTAGAGAATGGCAGGAAGACAAAGGGGAGGCATGACTGATCTTAAACTACAGGATCCCTGTTACTCTACTCCCACACTACTAATGCCTCCCATTGGTATATGCAAGGAGTACACTGTGAATATAAGATAATTACAAGATTGATTGAATTAAAACTAGGTCAGCACAATTCCACTATTATGGTCTTCAAGTTTATAAGTTTTGAAAAATATCTCAGTTCCAGCTTCTTCTGCTTTTCTGAATGTGAAGGTATGGAGCCGAATTGCTGTACGGTAACAAAAAGAGATGAAAGGTGGGGCATATTGTGAGTTACAGATACCCTTTTTCCCTTAATCCTGCAGGAACAAAACATGCCCTGACCATGCAAGCTGCAATAGCCAAGCAAGCATGTGATCTGCATTTTTAAGTATATAGTTTAAGTATATAAGTTTAAGTATATAGTTTAAGTATATAAGTTTATGCTTATATGAAACATATCCAGCTGTTTCTTCAGCTGGATTGTCTTTAGAGTTAGCTTAATTTACCTGCCTTCAGACAGTGTTAAATTGCAGTAGTGGTTGTCAGAATTTGGGAAATTTCGACCTTTTTTTTTTTCTCCTATATACCACATCTAGATCAGAAGAAAGCATATTTAAGCCTAACACATTTCAAAGAATTTGCCTTTTAAGAGGRATATAATCAGGAAATGTGTATTGACTCTTAACTGTTTTTCTTGTTTGAAGGGCATGGTAGAAAAATGGCTTTTGCAAGTAGAGGAAATGATGCTGGCCAGTGTAAGACAAGTTCTTCAAGATGGCTTAAGAGGATATATCAAGGTAATTGTTCCTGAATTATAGTATCAAATAGATTTCACAAGCAACCGTACATGAACAGGTTGCTCAAATTCTTAACCAGGGAAACATGTTTGAAGCTAAGTGGAATCCAGCTCTGCTTGTTCAGTAGTACCAGTTTGAAGTTTTAACTCTGAATTTCTTGAAGAAAAAATATCAAAGCTTTCCATGCTGATTGTCATTTATTTACAGCATGAGACAAAAGAAATCTGGGGAAAGTAATTGTTATCAGTGCCATAATCCAATGTGATTATATGCCTTTCTGTGTCTGGAATTGTTCTTTTTGTTTAAGGTTCCTCGAAAAATGTGGGTACTTCAGTGGCCTGGACAGGTGGTTATTTGCGTTTCATCCATTTACTGGACAGAAGAAGTGTCTGAGGCTATAAGGAAAGGAACTTTACTAGTAAGATTTTCTTCTACCTTTCTATTAATTAATCAGTGTTTAGTGCTTAGTAATAAAAAGCTCCTTCTAGCAAAGAAGATCCTCAGTCGACAACATATTACAGTTTACTCATGCAGTGTGCTTTATTTTCTGTTTCCTTTTTTCTTGTGTCTTAGCAGGGGCTTGTTCTCATTTACTTTGATGTGTATCAGGAGAAGTCCCACTGAAGGGAATTGTATTACTTTTTTTTACAAGTGATATTGGTGTAAATAAAAGTACCAAACAAGAAGTGATAGACTGTGGTTAAACACTATGTGTTTTTATTTCTAACTCCTGTCTTTACATGTGAAGCCCCAGGGAAATGTGCAGGCAGAAATCTCTCCTTACAGAATGGCGCAGTTATTTGTCTGGTTATTGCTAAATTCTCCTGGTGATAAAGGTGCAGCAGCTAAGTTTGTTATTTCATACAAGAGACTTTCCTTATGTGTTTGTAGTGCCTCTGCCATCACAACGGTTTTAAATATCACTTCATTGAGGCTGATCAAATGCATGCTCAAGTAATGGAAATAATTTCTGGTTAATTCAGTGGGCTTTTGTCTGATCCTAATTGAGCTAGGTGGATGAGGATTTATTTGGGGATTAATTCTGTCAACAGAGTGTTTGGGCTGCTTTTCAAATGTGGAAATAGTGAAGTTTTAATAAACTTTACACCAAATACTAAATTTTAATGTTAGCGCTCTGTTTCTGTATCCTTACTGAATATCTTAGGTTTAACTTGCCTTTGTTGTTTAATACCAGTTGAAGATCTTACTCCACATATCCAGTCAGAACTGAAAATATATATTGCTTTCAAAGAAAATACCCTGAACAATCCATAGGTTAAGAAAAATGAGAAGGAATAACAGAACAGTGAATCACAGAACATAAGGGACCTCTGGACACCATGTAGTCCAACCCCTGTTTAAAGCAGGGCTAACTAAACCAGGTTGCTAACGCACTTGCTCCAGTATGCCCATGCCTGTCTTCTGTGGGGGAGCCGACAACTGACACAGCACTCCAAATGTGGTGTCAGCAGTGCTGACTAGAGGGGAAGGGTCACCTCCATTGACCTGCTGGTAATGTTATTCCTAATGCAGCCAAGGATGCTGTTGCTCTTCTTTGCCTCAAGGGCACATTGGTGGCTTACATTTGGCTTGGTGTCCACCAGCATCCAGGTCCTGTTCTGCAGAGCTGCTTTCCAGCTGGTTGGCCACCAGCGTCTATTGGCACATGGGGTTATTCCTTCCCAGGTACAGGACTTCCCCTTTGTTGAACTTCACGAGGTTCCTGTCTGCCTATTTCTCCAGTCTATTGAGGTCCCTCTGAATGGCAGCATGCTCATCTGGTCTATCAACCACTCCTCCCAGTTTTGTGTCATCTGCAGACTTGCTGAGGGTGCGCTCTGTCTGTTGTCTAGGTCATTAATGAAAACTTCATTAATCTCATTTCATTAAACTTTCTCATTTAATAATGAGAAAATAATTTAAAATGTTTATTATAAAGTTAGGAGAATCTTAGATTTCTATTAATTTTATTAATTTACAGTTTACTACTAATTTACAGAAGAAATCTAATCCAGATTTACCCAATAAAGAGAATCTGCTCATCTCCTATCGTAGAATTTTGTCATTTCTATTAGGAAGAAAGATAAGACTTCTGCTTACACTATTTTTGGGCCATAAAGCTTTTTGAAGTGTTCATAGTAAAATAAAATGCCAGTATAGGAATGTTTGTGTAGTGCCAGGACTTCCATTGTTATGTTTTATTGGAAGGGCTGTCTCCAGTGACTGCATCCATGGGAGCTTAGGAACTGCTAGCTACAGCATTACGTTAATGCCTGTGTTCTGCTTCTGTGACAGGATTACTTGGAGAAGAGCAATCTACAAATTGGGGACATTGTTGAGTTAGTGAGAGGAAAGCTGTCCAGTGGAGCCCGGCTGACACTTGGAGCTCTTACAGTCATTGATGTGCATGGTAAATGTGCAGTTGCTGGTACTCTTGTTACATCTGGGGCAGTGCTGCTATCGTTAGTTGGATGAACTATTTGAAAGAGGCAGCTAAAGTACTTTCTCTAACTTTAAACAACCTTTACAGAGTTATTGCACAGTGTCTTTGGGCAAATGGAGATTGCTCAGTCCTGCACAACTATCTCCCATCTACCTAGAACAGGCACTGGAATCTAGATCAAATTAAGCTGATTCCCTATGCAAAACAGATGCAGATTCCTTTCTAACATGAAAGCCAGCCTACTACTCTAAATGTTGATTTACTTTTACATAGCTATAAGTAAATGTTACTTTACTTGTACATTATTTTAAGTAAACTAACATAGTAAAAGTAAACTAACATAGTAAAAGTGTTTAGATTTTTCAAATAATCTGTCTCTTACCCTGCAGCTCGTGATGTGGTTGCAAAATTGGTTGAAGACAAAATCACAGATCTGAATGACTTCCAATGGATTTCTCAGCTGAGATACTACTGGGAAGAGAAGGATGTAACAGTGCGAATGATTACAACAGAAGCCAAATATGGTTATGAGTATCTGGGCAATTCTCTACGTCTGGTAATAACCCCACTAACAGATCGATGTTATAGGTAAAGCCATGTTGTCTATGAATAATGTTTTCATTTTTTGGATTGATCTATATTTACTTTCATTTGTTATAGTTAATAATAGCAGGAATGTCAGCAGCTAAGATTTTCCTGCAGGTTTTGGAGGCAAATCTTATATATCTTTTTTGCCCAAAAATGGTAAAATATTTACAATGTATAGGTTTCTACACCAGTAGAATAATAGTTTCTGATGTATCCAAGAATGTGCTTCTGAATAAAGGTGGCAGCTCATGGTACTGGAACTGTGAAGAATGCTACAGTAGCATTGGTCAATTAATTTCTTTGAAATAAGACATACAGGTAGGGTATGCCTGCCTGTAAAATAAATGAGGTAATTATAGAACCCTTCACTAATGTTTGAGTGCAGTTAGCTTCCTGTTCCTCCACTTGCTTGCAAGAGGTGGAAATGGAAATACTTCATCCCCCAAGGTTGAAGTATTCAAGGGCGTTTGGTATTTCACTTCTGGTGAACCCTGGAGACACACGTTATCTCAGCAGGTAATTTTAGGTCTAAGGTTTAAAGAACTTTCTTTATAGTATCTCCAGGCAAATATATGGTGAGGATGTAAATATTTTACTTCAGCAGTGAGCTGTGAACTCACCATCGTGTAGAAGGCACTTCTTGTAAAGTGCCTATGTTAATGCCTATGCTGGCAAATGCTTAATCTTCTGGCATTCACAGTGGTGTTGAAAGAGCCATGTGGCTGGTGCATTAGCTGTAAACTGGGGTTGTTGTCGTTAGCATTAGCTCAGTCTAAGGCAGGTCTATGCAGTCAGCTATGCCAGATGTAGTTTCAGTGCAAGCAATGAGCAAGCAGACTCTATTCAGTACAACTTAACAACTGCTTTTGGTGGCAAAGCCTTTGAATAAGGCTTTTGTAAAATAATCAGATCACTCCAGTGTTAACAGGGATCTCATTTTTAGTATGAAAAATCACTTGGAGAACAGTGTGATTCCCAGGTTTATGAAGCAACCTTTCTGCTTTCTCAGCCATTTCTAAAGATTGACTTCATTTATAAAGCCAGCTTCAAGTTCTTGTCATGAGGAGTGCCACTTGATGCAAATGTGTGTTTTTGCAAACTCTGCCATTTTGCCTATGGCACTGTGCATTTGCTTGTGTAATTGAGGAAATACAGGGTGGATGCAAGTAATAAAAAGCCTTGACGTTTCTTGTAGGCCAAGTGGGTGAATGTGAGCTTTCACAATTGGGAATCAAGTTATGAGACAATACTGTTTTTTTAGAGCAAGCTGCAAAGTCAGTAGGGAACAAGTAAATCGTTTCCAGGGGAACCTGTATAGGAAAATACTTATCCATCCCTTCAGAAACAATCTGCTATTAAAGGTTACTATTTCTAATGCCTGTGTTCTTGTTTATGTAGGACATTAATGGGTGCCTTGAAATTAAACCTTGGTGGTGCTCCAGAAGGACCTGCTGGGACTGGCAAAACAGAAACAACAAAAGATCTAGCAAAAGCGCTAGCTAAACAGGTACCAAAATACAAACTTTTTTTCTTTGTATTGTTTACGTTTAGATATGTAGATATTTCTTGAAATGTCATGCTTAAGCAAGTACTGCTTGTTCTGTACCTATTCTTTATTCACAGAAATAGTTGGTAAGAAGCACACATTTAGGACTGTGTCTATATGACATCCTAGTGTTGTAATCCAAAATTAGCAATAATAATCCCTTCCCATTTTAGATGCTAAGAATTTTATAGTGGACTTTGTGTTAATACTGAGAGATGTTCTCTCTGTGTTTTTGTTGTAGTGTGTGGTCTTTAATTGCTCCGATGGTCTCGATTACAAGGCAATGGGCAAGTTCTTTAAGGGGCTGGCACAATCTGGTGCATGGTCCTGCTTTGACGAGTTCAATAGAATTGAGGTAACGTTTTAACTCAGACAAATAAAGTGATAAAGTTTTAATTTAAGACACAAGAAGTTTTAGATTTAGACATGAGAGCATTATTGCCAATTTTCTACTTTTATTTGTGGTATAGCCTCTTTGTTTCGATAATCACTGACACAGAAATAGGTACTCAGCTGCCTGCTGTAGGACCACATGCCTACCTGTGCTGTATTGCAGAAGTCTTGTGTTCTGGGTTATTTTAGCTGAAAAAATTGTTCCTGTGCAACTTCCTCTTTTGTATGTGACACTCGTTTGTTGGCAAAGAACTGTCCTTCTCCTTTAGAAATCAAGCTACAGCTGTGGGGCTGTGTTTATCTATGTTCAGCACAAGACAGACAAATCCCAGTGGAGGAATTCCTGTGATGACTAGCTGAGTGTCACTAACTGAGTGACCTGGTTAACTAGCTGTGTAACCAGACACATCTAATCCCCTCCTTGGTCTTACTCTGATTTTGTTGTTGTTGTTTTTTAATTTGGTAACTAATGACTTTGGATAAGTTTTATTGTTATTTTGATGGAGTTAGATTTAAGTAAATACTAGTAAATGGGGAAATTCCATGAAGATCTATTTTGTATGTTTTAGTATCCTTAACACCTTAATTTCTCCATTTGTCTGCTGTAACTTGTTTTTTAATGAATTCAAGTGTTAGCATTCTCATTTTCCAATATTCTGTTACCTTGATACTTTAAAGCACTGAAGATTGGCCCTAGGCTGCCTTACCCATTCTTTACATTTACCCTCAATTTGGAGCATTGAGTGAATCAGTCTTTCTGAAGAGCCTAAATTTATGTTGTCTGAGGTGAAAGGGAAGTGCTTTTGGAGGCCTCCAGAGGGAGTTCCTGTCCACCTAACTTAGATGTCTACATGCAGGCAGGTGATATTTCCCTTTGGAGGCTTTTAGAAGCCTCTGTTGATCTGTCTACATTGGTTGAGTAGGGAATGGTGGCGCTAACTTTCAGAGGATCGCTTCAATAGGCAGCTAATATTTAGGCTCAGTTATCAGACACAGGTGATTTTCACCTGGAGGAATGCAAATATAGCCATCAAAATATATAAACAAAAACATTTTATATTATCTCCAAGTGTCTTATGTTTTCCAATCTGTTCTGTCTGTATTAGGTTGAAGTATTATCTGTAGTTGCCCAACAAATACTTAGCATACAGCAAGCTATTATTCGCAAACTCAAAACATTCATCTTTGAAGGGACAGAGATCTCTCTTAATCCTGCTTGTGCTGTGTTTATCACAATGAATCCTGGGTATGCTGGACGGGCAGAGCTGCCTGATAATCTGAAGGTAAATCTGGAATCCTGATTTCTTGTAGAAATTAAACAGAATTTGCAGCTTCTGGTCTATTGTAATAAGAGAAGGAAGGCAGCAATCAAATAATACACTGATAACCCATTCAAGTGTATTCTGCTGTGCTTTTTGCTAAGCTTTCATAAGTGTTTGGGACTGTACAAAATGCACAGATGAAAGGTCTCAGTCTAATCATACTGATACCAGTTCACAGCTTTAACTGTGCTCTCTCTAAGTGGAAATTCTCCTGGTTTACAATGGCTTGGCTATCCAAATCCCAGTTTAAATTTATTATAACTTTGCAAGTTGCTGAGACACTGCAGAGAGACTGATATGGTCCTAGTTCTTTTCCTAGCTTTGCCACAATTTTTTGCATGACCTTTTACAAGACATTAACCACACCGTGTGCTAGTTTGTCTATTGTGAAAGTGGGATGAATGACACTTCACTTTTCCTTCATTAATAGTTCTTTAGGATACTGACTCTTTCTAAACATTTGTTCCTACAATGCTTAGCAGAGACCTCTTGAACTGCTTAATAAGATCACAGTTCTAGTAACAATTCTAATGCAATCTCATAGATTTCAGATGATTCCTAAAGTCATGAGAATGGAATACAGAGTATAGAAGTTCATGAATTTATGGAGAGATACTATTCTTACAAAACAAGCACAAGTCGTTACCATATTCCATAGTCTAAGCTTATATCTTACTTTTTTTCTTACAGGCACTGTTCCGAACAGTTGCCATGATGGTTCCAGATTATGCTTTAATTGGAGAAATCTCACTTTATTCAATGGGATTTTTGGACTCTCGGAGGTAAGACATGCTGAATTTTCTACCTCAGTTGAGTCTGATATACCTCATTCCTCTATAAGGTTTATATGTGTGTTTGAAGCATATAATTCTAGAAGGTTGTTGTCGTGGTTTAACCCCAACCAGCAACTAAGCCCCACACAGCTGCCCGCTCACTCCCACCGGGTGGGATGGGGGAGAGAATCGGAAGGGTAAAAGTGAGAAAACTCGTGGGTTGAAATAAAGACAGTTTAATAGGTAAAGCAAAAGCCACACACGCAAGCAAAGCAAAACAAGGAATTCACTCACTACTTCCCATCGGCAGGCAGGTGTTCAGCCATCTCCAGGAAAGCAGGGCTCCATCATGCGTAATGGTTACTTGGGAAGACAAACGCCATAACTCCAAACATCCCCCACTTCCTTCTTCCCCCAGCTTATATACTGAGCATGACGTCATATGGTATGGAACACCCCGTTTGGCCAGTTTGGGTCAGCTGTCCTGGCTATGCCCCCTCCCAGCTTCTTGTGCACCTGGCAGAGCATGGGAAGCTGAAAAGTCCTTGACTGGCGTAAACACTACTTAGCAACAACTAAAACATCAGTGTGTTATCAACATTATTCTCATCCTAAATCCAAAACACAGCACTATACCAGCTACTAGGAAGAAAATTAACTCTATCCCAGCCAAAACCAGGACAGCTGTCCATGTTCTGTTTTTCCAGAGAGGGCTTTTTCATTTCCTGCTTTATCATCAATTCTCATTTACCACCTCACGTTGATTGATATGCAGCTCTACACAGGATCATTTGGAAAATGTATCATAATATCAAACAGAATTCCTAAATGGCACACACATTCTCTGGCATGGCATAATCTACGGTTTTGCTTCCTAGGTGTTTTGAGCCATCTTATCAGCTGATATGTCTGATAATCACTGCAGTTACTTTGTGTATAGGTACTTAAGTTATTTTCCTTGCATGGTGAGATATTTTCATTCTACATGTGATATTTTAATATCCACAGTCTTGCCCAGAAAATTGTTGCCACTTACCGTTTGTGCTCTGAGCAGCTGTCATCTCAGCATCACTATGATTATGGAATGCGTGCTGTTAAATCTGTCCTGACAGCAGCAGGAAACTTAAAACTGAAGTACCCAACTGAAAACGAAAGCGTATTGTTACTTCGGGCTTTGCTGGATGTTAACTTGGCCAAATTCTTGGCACAGGATGTGCCATTGTTTCAGGTAAGCTATCAGGCCAGTGTGTTTAAGTTTTGTGATGATGAGGTCCCTTATAAGAACCTACAGAAACAGGCCATTATCTTCATTTAGAACAGTTTGATCTAGATGCTGCCATATTAGTGTAGAGTTATTTCAGTCCACTGATCTGGATGTACTCTTTCGTTCTGTTAGTATTATTTTGACAAACAAAGTTTCAGTGGTGCCTTTTAAGTTATTCTATTAAATGTTTTATAAGATATCTTGCTAAAAGTCACTTTGTGCTGCTTCATTTGTGGAAACTTCTTTGAAGTTTCCATTCTGGCTTTGTGCTGCAAAAGAGATGTGGACAACTAAATTACGGTCAATTAGAAATTTGAAGTCAGAATGAAAACGATGAAGTTTCTGTTTGCATGCTGCTTTAATAGAAAATAAAGACTGTGTTAAGCTACAAAGCAATCAATACTAAAGACCTAAAACCTAGGGTACAAGCACACACAGAGTCATTGCTCTGAAATTTCAGAACACATACTCCTCTATTTAATCACTGAAATTCTTTCAACCACTTTCACATCCTTTCCTGTAATACTTTTTGGAGCAAATTTGCAGAAGGTTAAGCTTCCTTTTACAATATCAGTGTGTGTATGAAAAGTGCAGGCACTCATTTCTGTCTTATGCATGCAGAATACTTCCATGGCTACAGTTTGCCTAGAAGTTAGTTTTGTCCAGCTGAGGACATTTCCTCTTAAGCTCCTGTTATGTGTATGAATATTGTTTTACTTGTAGATTTTTGTGCTTTGGGAATTTTCCCTTTTTGTAATCTGTGTTTAAATAGTGTTCTATTCTGTCTTTCCTTAACAGGGAATCATATCTGACCTGTTTCCTGGAGTGGTTCTTCCTACACCAGACTATGACCTGTTTGTCAAGGCACTAACGGAAAATATAGAAAAAATGAATCTTCAACCAGTTCCATGGTTCACTGGAAAAATTATTCAGGTTTATTTTCACATACTTAACTTCTGGGGAAGAAAAGTGTGAGGGCAGAAACACTCTTCATTCACTGTCTGTGTCATGAAATGAATAGCTAATAGTTTCYGTGATCAATTAATACAATATTACAAACAGCGTATTTTTACTGAGTAAAAATCATGGAGTAAAAGCCTGCTTTGCTTATAGTGATTTCTTAATTCAGCCAGCCTGTGAAGGAGCTAACATGTGCAGCCACATTGTAGGTCTCATGGTTCAGGATAGAAAATTAAACTGAATCTGTTACTAGCTGAGGTGGTGTAGCCTAGTGAACAGAACTCTGGAGTGGGAGTCAGGCCCTGTTCCCGGTTCTGCTCACAGTCTCCTTGAGAAGTCTTGAAAGAGGTGACGTTTCTCACGCTTGCTTATGCTTCACCTCCAGCTCTCTGCTCCCATTGTCTCCCATTTACTAGTATTAGTGACCTTTTAAAGAATGCTTAACTTTTTTTTTTCTTGTGAGTAGTGCAGCCTAGTGACAGTGTAATGGCAAGGGCAAAAATGTGTGGCCTGGGGCAGGATCATGAAGGGCCCCTCCACAGCAGTTCAGCCTTTATGTCTTACGTTCAGACTGGGCTTGTGCTGCTTTGCAAACCATGCCTTATCTTTCATTTAAATAGGGGTAGTATTAACTGGTTAGGAATTTAAGCTAAACCAGAAAATATTGGTCTTAACCTGAGATTAAAAAAAAAATCTTCTTAGGGGTTCTTCTTACAGGTCTATTTAAAGGTGTTCTGTTTGAAGGCTTTGACTTGAGTTCTAGCAAGATCTTGTGGGGTGACTGAAGAAGTTACCACTCTTGCAGTCCAAAGTCAGCCTCTGTGGGACCAGTCATATGACAGATCCTCAGAACTGTAGTTTCAGTCCCTTTGTGTTAGCTTCATTGATTTCAGTTTAGGCTTTTACACTGTGCTGTGATCTGCAGTGTCTGGTTAGTGCACTCACACCCTGTACAATGATGATGTTACAGCTGAGGGATGACATTTAGCAAGGAGAAAGGGAGGATGTCTGGGGGCAATGATGTCTTAAATTGTATCGGTGAGAATTGCCATAATATGACTGCCTTCTGATTTGGGTTAACACTTTGATCAGCCTTAATAGAGTGCAGATATTTGGCTGATATTTTGTCCTGTCGTGTCTGAGGGCAGGAGAGATACCTCTAGTTTCGTACATACAATGCTTGCTTTTGTGCTATGTTAAAGAGTCAATCTCTTGTCACTGATACAGATATACGAAATGATGCTGGTGCGCCATGGTTTCATGATTGTTGGAGATCCTTTGAGTGGGAAGACCTCTGCATACAAAGTGCTAGCTGGAGCCCTTGGCGACTTGTGCACAGGTAACATTGTTCAGCCACAAACTTCTCATTAAATGAAGTTAATTCTATGACTAACGTTTTTCCTTTGCAGAGATATGCCCAAGTTGTTAATTCTCCTATATTCTGCTTTCTCGACTGGAAAGTTTCTATTCATTGAACTATTTTTGTCTGGAAGTATTTTTGTAGTAAAACATACTACTGTGTTTATGCTTTTATGAATTTTGTTAAGCATTGTATTTGTGCATAATAATTTTGAAAAAACTTGATCGGGAGATTGTAAGTAGCTCCCATGAACATATAAAACTTATTCTGCTCTGCTTTTTCTTTTTTTCATGTGCTTTTGCACATAGGACTTTGTACTTTCCTTGTACAAGTAATGGAATTTCTTATTTACTGCTACCTAGCTGCCAAATGTCTGTGGTTTTTTTTGGCTTGGGCAGCTAAAGGAGGATCCTCAGGAATCCTCTTGTTCTGTACTTCAGTTGCTGAATGAAACTAACCTACCAAATTCTCAAGCTCATCTATTTTTCTTTTTACACAGCAAAATCCATGGATGAATTTGCTGTTGAATACAAAGTTATTAATCCCAAAGCAATTACTATGGGACAGTTGTATGGCAGTTTTGATCCTGTAAGCCATGAGTGGACAGATGGAGTTCTTGCAAATGCCTTCAGGGAACAAGCATCTTCTACCACAGATGATCGGAAGTGGATTATTTTTGATGGCCCAGTGGATGCAGTTTGGATAGAGAACATGAACACTGTGCTGGATGATAATAAAAAGGTAGCCTGATTTTTGCCAGTAACCTCGTCCTTGAATATACATAGTTTATTTTAGTAGTAGCAATATTGTTACCATGTTAGTCAAAGGAGGTGCGAGACTCAGGAAAGGCTGATGTGCTTAAAAGCATTGTTTTCTTCCCCAATTATATGAGTGGGTTTAGTAGATGATATTAAGCTGTTACTTCTCCCTAGAAGCCTTGTCTTGCTCCTACTTTATTGAAATGAGATTGCTCACTGAGGCTTTTTTATTGACTCTCTTAGGAAACTGAAATACATAAACTCAGTTCTGTAACTGAAAACTGAACTTGCTTAAATTACTTATTGAATAAATTAGCTAAAAAAAAAAAAAAGAAAAAGCTGCCGGTCATAACTGCTTTTCCTTGCAGAGTTTAAAGATAGAGCATTGTTCTCTGTGTCTCTGCAAGCCATTACAGTAACATGTGGAAAAGTTGAGACAAGGTCAGAAAGTATCATGTGTTGTGAGAATACGAATGAGTGAATGAGGAGTGACACTAAGTAGAACGTTCAGTGATTTTATGACAGGCATTGCTTTGACTGGATGATCAGCCCTGACATGACTAGATCATATTTACGTGATGCTCTTCTTCTAGCTATGCTTAATGAGTGGTGAAATAATTCAGATGAATTCAAAAATGAGTTTAATCTTTGAGCCAGCAGACTTAGAGGAGGCATCTCCAGCAACTGTCAGCAGGTAAGGTGAAAGCATTCAAACTTGAACTGTCCCACTTTGCACATCTATTCCTGTACCATAGTTGTTTGTTCTTCCCAGGTGTGGTATGATCTATATGGACCCGCAACAGTTAGGTTGGAAGCCACTGAAGGATTCCTACTTGAAAACACTGCCTCCAAACCTGCAGGAAGAACACCGAGAGCTGGTGCGAGACTTAATTTTTTACATAGGTCTAATTTAGAAGATTAACTTTAAGGTGATGTTCACAGCTTGCCCACTTGAAGGCAGGTATGCAGAATCAGAACTTTTTGAAGTACTTTCATGATTTAGAGGATCCCAGATCTCCTAGAGGCTGTTGTAAGTTATTTCGTAGTGATGAATGTCAAATGTCGTTGCAAGGAAAGTGCCTGAGAGCTGGACATGCCATGAGTATTAGAAATGCTATGTGGGAAAAACTGGAAGACTCAAAATGTTTTGAACTCATCCTTCTTCTGTCTAAGACATGTAGAGTTTAGCTTGACAAATACTTATAATAATATTATTAACAGCTTGATCTTCAAAGTCTTAGTCACCTCATGAATCCTTGCTAAATAGTCTTTTGTGTACTGGATTGCTTGCATGAATGAGAGCTCTTTGTGTTGTGTATTGTAGTATATCTTCAGTGTAGATGTTGGTGGGAATCAGCTTTTAATCTTATCAAAATTAAAATTCCCTTTTATTGGCTGTTAAAATCTAGTAAAAGAATCAGAATAAGATCTGTCCACAATAGGATTGGAGCTGGAGATTTCTGTGATTTGACAAGACCCCCTTTGAGTTTTTGCAGGAAATTGGGATCAAATTAAAGAGAAATACCAAGACTAGAAGAGCTCTTTATTGACAGTTTTCTTAGTTCATCAAAGCAAAATAATTATTCCTTAACCAGCAGATAACTTGACCCTTTAGTGCGTCTCCTTGAGTACTAGTCCCTGGGAAAAGGCTAGGTCATGATTTCTCTCCTGTTTTCCTGCTTGAGTTCATGGAGCAGATACCACCAGCTATAGTCATTATCTACCTGCATGCTGTGGCATTCCTGCAGGTACCAGTAAGTTTGAGCTTTCTGGAGTTTCTGCTGTGGCACAGTATCTGTGCTGGGCCCTCAGCAGGGGCCTGTCCTTTTTAAGGGAGGATGAAGMCCTTATCTTTGTTTCTGTTGGAATAATTTTATTGTTGCCTAAGCAAAGCAGCGGTCTCCCTAGGCTGAGCTACTGCTCTGCTGTCTGGATTAGTAACTGGGTAACAAAATTCCTGCTGAAAACTTCTCGGTGGTAGAAGCAACTTGTTTTCACCATCAGGTAATGACGGTGTGACTTTGTGGTCGCTTAAGTACTGCCTCACACAGGTCCTTTCCTGATCTTCCCTCTGCCAACTTGGAGAATTTCTGATGCCTTATGTTTTATTGAGAGAGAATTGAGGGACAGTGGGAAATGTGGCAACTCCTGCATTGTTTTAAAGCCATTTCCTTTTCTCCTGGTAGGTCAATGACATGTTTATGTGGCTAGTCCAGCCCTGTTTAGAGTTTATTCACCTTCATTGCAAAGCCATTGTACAAACRTCCTCTATTCATCTGAGTTATAGCTTGATGAAACTCTATACTTGCCTGCTTGGTGAGTACCCTAAGCCTTATTCTTTTTATTTCAATTTTTCTTTTTTTCCTGCTGTGTCCCATGACAAGATGTAGGTTATCAGATGCAAGGAAATACCAAAGGAATTCCCTACTGTTGAGATCATACAACACAAGTCCTTTCTCACTGATCAATATTAATAATCGTTCTTAACTAGCATACAGAGCTTTCATATTTGGATGCTGGTGTCATTACAAAACTGAACATGATCTTGTGAGTGTATTCCATATGTTTTGCTTGCTGTTTGCTAGCATCTGAAGAAAAGAATTAGGACCCTTTGTAAATATTTTTTTCTTCTCATTTATTTTTATTTGTAAACAGTATTTTATACAGACAAGATCCTCACTCTGTAGATTGGCTTTGTTCCACTGAAGGCAATGCTCAAAGTTTATCTCAGAATACTTTTGCAAAAATGCATTTTGAATTCGGATTTATGGTTATTACTGGCATTTAACTAAAATTCAAAATATGTGTTTTAGATGAAATAAAGCAATCCGAGGAAGAGAAGGAAAGCATGTCTAGTCAGCATATCATCTTGTGGCTGCAGGGGCTTTTCCTTTTTGCTTTGGTTTGGACAGTTGGTGGGATCATCGATGCAGACAGCAGAAAGAAATTTGATTTGTTTTACCGCAACTTGCTAATGGGAATGAATGATGAAAACCCACGCCCTAAAAGCATGAAGCTTACCAGAAACAGTATCTTCCCAGAAAAAGGTGCTTCTTCATAACTGTACTTGCCTGGCCTTTTACAAAGCAGTAAGAAAACTTGGCACTTTAAGGGAGAATAGAGTGCCTGGCAGATGTTAAGTCTGCAGCAGAGCCACCATCTGCCAAGCCTTGTGCTGCACAGTTGGGTGCTCTTTCCTGGCTCTTTTAACCAGGAGTAGCATATGCCTCATGTTGTATTCAAACAATGTAGCTGAATCTGACCTAAAATAATTTGGTGATGATAATGGCAGTGGGGGGGGAGGGTATCTCGTATACTAGAAAGCCTTCATTATCTCAGTGTTGGATGTCTCACACTAAAATGATTGAAGTTTATTTTTATTCTTTAATCAGTGGGTTTTCCTACATTGTGTTTTTCAATTAACAGGGAGTGTTTATGACTTCTATTTTTACAAGCATGGCAGTGGGCAGTGGAACATGTGGASAGAGTACATCACGAAAGAAGAGCAAGTTATCTCCCCAGGGGCTAAGGTTCACCTTGATATCTTTCCTTATAGAAAATAATGATTTGACTAAATGATTTGGAGGTATAAGTCAACTACCGTAGCTAGCTCTGGTTCTACTATATTAGGCTTTTTAATGTTTGATCTCCAACATTTCATTAATCTCTGTAGGCTCCTTTTCATGCTTGTGTCTTAATTCTGGTACCATCAATATTGAAAGTTCAGCACTGCAGGTGAACATGGAGCCCTGAGGTTGGCTGGTGGTTAAAATTTTTCATTCTGCTTTTGTCTCTGTAATAGCATCTGATGTTGGGGAAATCATGGTAGGAAAAAGCCAAAGCCTGAATTTCCATTCCTTGATTTTTGTTTTCTTTGGTTGATATAATGATATTATAGCACGAGTTAATCAGAGAAAACAAAGACACTTACTACTTCTTTGGGATATGGAGAGCAGTACTGAGAGTCCTGGATCCCCCTCCATTTCCAAATAGGGGCACTCACATTTTAAACGGTAGCTGTGAACTCAAGGGAAGTGTAGCACAGCAGACATCTGCAAAAAGTACCTATTCTGCAAGTGAAATTTCAAGATAATTTAAGTGATGTTTGTTCAGCTTTTCATTCCACTGTAGTTGCAACTGTCTTGTCTATTTAGTACATGAGAGATGTAAGATTACATTTCATTCTGCTGTCTAAAATCTTTTCTTGATATCTAGTGCACAGCTGCTAATAATAAGTTGAAGATGAGGAAGAAAAAAAAGTTTCCATAGCACTGTTCCTTTCCCTTTGCACAGTAGGGGAACAGAATTAAGCCATGCTTAACTCTGCAGTTCTCCTTCCAGGCTTTATATAGTGTCTGTGAACCATAATATAGATAATACTAGTTGTGCTATTTACTGTACAAACACTGAACAAGAAGTGGGGCCATACTATCTACCAGAACCTTGTTATAGCCTAGGTTTTCAGAGAAAAGAATTTTTAAAGAATGCATTTGTGCAACAGGCTTCCTGTAGTTGCTTGCAAATATTCATGTTGATTAAGGTATTAGATGTTTGATTTTCATGTGCTATTTTACTTTCCTGTGTAACAGGTATCTGAGCTGATCATTCCAACAATGGAAACTGCCAGACAAATGTTTTTTCTTAAAACATATGTGGAGCATAATGTCCCTTTGCTTTTTGTGGGTCCCACTGGCACTGGAAAATCAGCTATAACAAACAATTTTCTACTACAACTTCCAAAGCAAAAATACATCCCAAGCTTCATCAACTTCTCTGCAAGAACCTCTGCTAACCAAACCCAGGATATTATTATGTCCAAGCTGGACAGAAGAAGAAAAGGATTATTTGGACCTCCTTCGGGGAAAAAAGCTATAATATTTGTGGGTAAGACAGTTTTTTCAGGGTTTTTATATCATTTTAATTCTGGCTTTAGGCAAAGGAAGTGATTCACTGAGACTAGTAATTTTGGATTGCCTCAGTGCTCTTTGGTTTTTTTCAGGCATCCAAAGAAGGATTAGCACTGCCCCCTGCTGAAAGGTTTCTAACTGTTTAAGTGGTGGTTGTCTTCAGAATAGTTCATAGTGTTGCAGTGTGACATGAAACAAAATAAAACAAAATCACCAACCACACTAAGTTAAACCATCACCTCTAAGTATGCCTGTGAAGCATAATGTCATTTGATTCCGGTTAGTTTAATGGGAAGCAAGAATAACAAGACACAACCTTTTTCTGCCTCTAGTTCAGTTATTTTTTCTTCTTAGCTTTGCAAGAAAACTATAATTCCGAAACGCTGAGGTTTTTTTTTTATTCAATGTCTATGTTCTCCATAGATGACCTAAACATGCCTGCAAAGGAAGTGTATGGAGCCCAGCCACCTATTGAGCTTCTCAGGCAATGGATTGATCATGGTCACTGGTATGACAAGAAAGATACATCCAAGATTAATATCACAGATGTGCTGTTTGTTTCAGCTATGGGTCCACCTGGGGGAGGCAGGAATGATATTACAGGTAGGAAATATGTTACTATGGCAAGTAGTTGTCTAATTGACTGAAGTTAAGAGGCAGGTTCAGTTTTGCTGATGACAAATTCTACATTTGTCTATTACTTGTAAACCTACAGATACATTCACTGGCTGCGTCATTCCAAATAGAAGTCTATATGCTCAAGGTCAAATCTGTACCTTTTCCAGGGGGAGTTTAATTAACATTAGAAACAATGTTTTTAATGTTGATTAAACTATGAATGATGAAAATAATTYTAAAATTAGAGAATTGGACACTTTTTCCATTTGCTATTCTTTGGAAAAGGGAGGGAATACATCTTCTTGCCAAGTCTTTCTGGCAATTCTCTTCTGAAATTGTATCTCCTGCTGCTAAGATAGGCTGCCTGCATTTACTTACAAGCATGTTGCCTGCAAGTCCATGATTCCTGTCATATCACCATATGGGAGGTTATATTTTCTAATGAAGAAGTTATGTCAGTAAAAGCCCTAATGTAGCTACAGCTACACTGTTATAAGGCACTTTATGCTACTTTGCTTCATATAAACGCTCTAATACAGGTATAACTGTATGTACTCTGAGGAGGCTTTATTAAAATAACTATTCTGATACAGCTAAATTTGTAAAATTTACTAGTGTATAGACTGAATTTTTTTTAAGATGAAAGCTGATAACAAGATACTTGATTTTGTAAAGTTTTCCTGTGTGATATCACAATCGACAAGGCTAATGTGAGCTGAAATTTAAATTTGGGTAATAGTGGCCTTGTTGTAATGGAGATTCATGTTTTTCATATTAAAAACAGTTATTCTAAGTGAAATAGTGATATAAAATATAAACCAGTTTATATTTCTTCTGCATCACTGCTGGGGCAGAAATTTGCCAGAAACGAAATCATGGAGCTGGAGCCAGATTCAAATGTTGTTGTTTGAGTGACAGTCAATCCTAGAATATACTAGCTGAAAGGTGGAAAAATGTTTGGACATTCCTGAATCTTTCTGCATCTCTTTGTGTGTATTACAGGACGCTTCACACGGCACTTGAATATTGTATCTATCCGTTCTTTCGATGATGACATATTAACCAAGATTTTTACTGCAGTTGCTGATTGGCACTTCAGCAAAGGCTTTGAGCCTGTGTTTCTAAGGTAATGCGATAGATTTCCTGTAACACCTTTATCATCTTTTCTCCTGCGATTTATTTGCAGAAGTTAAAACTGTATCTCTCTTCCTTCTTAAGGCTGGGTAAGATGATGGTCCAAGCGACAATGGAGATTTATAAAATGGCGGTTGATAATTTTCTCCCAACTCCTTCAAAATCCCACTATGTCTTTAATCTACGGGATTTTTCCAGGGTTATTAAAGGAGTGCTGCTCTGTCCACACACTCATTTGCAAGTAAGTTGTAGTTTAATTATGTTGCTGTAAGAAAAGGCAATGGAAAAAGTAAATTATTTTTATAATATCAGTAAGTAAACATCTCAAAATACATGAACTGTGATTTCAGTAGATTTACAAGGTTTAACATCAGGATAGTCCCTGAATACCTTGCTATATATTTTCTGTCTGACTCTGAAGGAGACAGTTGTCATTTTTGTTAATATTCTTTACATGTTTTACAGTTGGGCCCAGAGGTCCAAGGCCCATCTGTTAAGGCCTGTACATCAAGTCAGACAGTCCCTTCTTTTGAACTTGCAAACTAAATATACAAAAGAAACAAATGTGGGAAAAGACTCAGTACCTCTCTTCTACAAATGGCAAGCTCATCAGTGAACAAGACTGAATAATTTAGCCCTGAGTTTGCCTTTTGTCACAAACTACAAATGAATACTGGTAGATGTATATGACTTTCATCCTTCTACTTCTTTCATCCATTTTCAGTAAAATGTCATGTTAAAGGAGTATTAGAAGTTTTATTTCTGTTGGGGGAATGCTTTTGTTGCAGAAACAAAACAAAACAGCTATAAGCTATTCAGGGGAAATCTTAGCCAGCAACAGTTTTGGGCAGGGCTTGGGTTAGAGCCTATGAGCCATATCTTTGAAAGATTTATTCTTTACTTTACGTTGGAAGGGTGGGGAGATTTGATACAGTAGAGAAAAATGCTTTGACATAAGAGTTCCAGTTTGTATTGGCAGGAAGGACAAGATGGTAACTAGGTGAGGAAGCCCGTTAAGTTAGCAGATGCTGAGCCATGTGCTGAATGGCTTGGAATTGAAAGATTCCCACTGGGTTTAGTACAAGATATAGCAGCGTCCAGATGGACATTTCTATCCTTTTGTTTTTAAACAAACCCTGCCTGAGCTATGTTTACCTGTTTTCTTGTATTTACATTTTCAGGATGGAGATAAACTGATCAGACTTTGGACTCATGAGGTTTACCGAGTTTTCTGTGATCGCTTAGTTGATGAGGAGGACAGGAAGGTATTTTTTCAGATGGTACAAGAGACAACATCAAATAGTTTCAAGCAGAGCTTTAATAAGGTATTTTTGGGTAATGTGCTGGGACCAAGAATGAGATTGATGCGTTTTCAGCAATACTTAGACATTGAGATTACATTAGTATTGGACACATTTTGAATTATTTCAATCAGTGCATTTAAAAAGTATGGATGGTCTTCTATTCAGTATTGAGTATTATGCATATTGTTAGTCCAGTTAATACAAATTACTTCATATCAGAATGATTCATAACTTCAAAAGGATTCTGTGTTGGTACAGAGGACTATGTGGAATAAATGTCTTACACAATATTTATCTGTGCTTTTGCTTAAGTTAATATTTGGATGAGCCAATGGGAGTAGTTGGTACTTTTCTGAGAAGCCTTTTGGGAACTTGTCCTATATTTGACAGCAAAATCTCTCTGTGAAGTATGCATGTGTGGAAACTTGCATGTCAACCTACAGCATATTCCCCATTTAGGTGGGTTTTTTTGTGGTTTTTTTTTTTTTTTTTTTTTTTTTTTTNCTAAGGTAATAACTAGAATAGCTGGAAAAGAGCACTTCCCACAGTATTATTACCATGCAGATAAGAATGATTATGACTTTAAGGAAAATAATTCTCTAATAGTGTGAATTATCTGTTGTTTCTTGTCTTATCTTTAGGTACTGAGTCATCTCTCACCTACTGGAAAAATCTCTGATGATAATATTCGCAGCCTGTTCTTTGGAGACTATTTGAAGCCGGACAGTAATGTAAAAGTGTATGATGAAATCACAGACTTAAAGCAACTGACAGCTGTGATGGAATACTACCTTGAGGAATACAACAATATCAGCAAAGCACCAATGTCCTTAGTCATGTTCAAGTTTGCTATTGAGCATATCTCAAGGATATGCAGGGTATTGAAACAGGATAATGGACATCTGTTGTTGGTGGGGGTTGGTGGGAGTGGTCGACAAAGTGCTACCAAGCTAGCCACCTACATGAATACCTTTGAACTCTTTCAAATTGAAATTATGAAGTCCTATGGAATCAATGAATGGAAAGAAGATGTTAAACGAGTCATGCTGAAAGCAGGTGTTGGTAACAAGAACGTGTCCTTTTTGTTCTGTGATAATCAAATAAAGGATGAAGCATTTGTAGAAGATATCAACATGCTTTTAAATACTGGTGACGTGCCTAATATCTTTGCAACAGATGAGAAAGCTGAAATTGTTGAGAAAATGCAAGGTGCAGCAAGGATGGAGAACAGGAAAATTGAAGCCACTCCCCTTGCTATGTACAATTTCTTTATTGAAAAGGTGAAGAAAAATTTGCATATAGTCTTAGGTCTGTATACAATGTGTTATTTCTTAGAATATTTTTTCTTTAGGCTTAATTTTTTCTGCTTCCTAATGGCAAACAAACTTAGGTAACAATTGTGATTTTTTTTTTTTTTTTTTTTTTTTTTTTTTTTTTTTTTTTTTTTTTTTTTTTCCTTTTTCTTTCCCCCTAGCCATGAGTCCTATTGGAGATGCATTTCGGAATCGATTACGGATGTTCCCTTCACTGATAAACTGCTGCACCATTGATTGGTTCCAAACCTGGCCTACAGATGCTTTGGAAATGGTTGCTAACAAGTTTTTAGAGGATGTTGAACTCGAAGATGACATTAGAAAAGAGTATGAGTTTATCTGTCAAGAAACATATGAAGCAAATGTTTGTTCCCCTCCCCCTCGCGCGCCCAACATACTTGATCAGGAAACTGTCCTTATAAATGGACAAAGCTAAGCCAACTCTGGGATTTCAGTGCAAGTCAAAGATACCTAGATATATGTATCTGATGTTTCTGAAAATCAGGCCACATTTTGAAAGGAGTCTAAAATATTTCTTATAATGGGGAAAAAACAATTCTGCCTTCACTAACACTAATATAATTTCATAAGCTTAGAGTAATTTCCTCATAATTACCATAAAGACAGATTGTATTTTCATAGTAATGTGGAAAAATTTTCTCTAGGGTTGTGTCAATGTGCAAATATTTCCAAGCAAGCGTGAGAGAGCTCTCTGTCAGCTATTACGCTACACTGCGAAGACACAACTACGTGACACCAACTTCATACCTAGAATTGATTCTTACCTTTAAGACTCTGCTGAATAGCAAAAGGCAAGAAGTTGACATGATGAGAACTCGTTATCTTATGGGACTTCAAAAACTTGACTTTGCATCTTCACAAGTAAGTTTCAGATGAAAACACTGAATATGTGCCATATGCATACTTTAGTATGGGGTCYGTATAAGCTGATTAAAACTTATAAAAATAAAACTTATTAAATTCCCTCTTCACTGTATTCATGATGCTATTGATAATTTTCTATAGAAAACCAGCAGGAAAAGTTAGATTACTTCTTAGTCATTTTAAGAAATTGTGGTATGTAAGTTTGGATTATAGCACTTAATAGAAAGCTAAATGAAATTGATGGGAGTCATTAAATGTTGAAGGAATAAACCTTACAAATTTCATTACTTTCTCAAAATCTTGTATGGAGAAGTGATGCTTCAGCATCCTAGTGCCTATTACCCTTTTCAAAATAGGGGAGAAGTTGAAGAATATTGTAAGACAGTAATAAACATTAATTACTGAGTAGATTCCCAGTAAGAAATGAATCAGGTTCCAAGTAAATAACCCCCTTTTTCAACCCATGTGATCCAGGGATCGATCTTTCCAAGATGCAAAGCAAAGGGGCTTCCAGATACTTGCTGGATGAAGAACATCCAGTTTGCAGCTGTTGYTGTCACTAATTCTGTGTTTCCTTCCAAGTTTCTTTTGGATTTTGTTTTCCACCTGTGCAATAAAGGATTATTTGGGGTTCCCTAAACAGAAACTGACTGTGAGGAAAAAAATACAATTAATCATTATTTCTCATTATTGAAATTAAGTGGATCATAAAAAATCAAGCGTATGGCATGGATGATAAAAAAAATCCTTTTTAAAAATCTGTTCAGTTAAATGAAACAGCTCTTAGTAAAAATAGGCTAGAGAACTATTTTAATAATTATTTAGATCAAATGTCCCTGTTTAGATTGTATTAATATAGTGTCTTCTGGTCTTTCTTCCTAAGACATCAAGATGTGAAATGCATGCAATGTTTACACAAATTTCTTCTTGATTTCCTGTTATGTTCATGAGGTTGCAGAGATGCAGAAAGAACTGACTGCCCTTCAGCCTGAACTGATTCGAACTTCTGCAGAAACAGACAAAATGATGATCCAGATTGAAAAGGAAACAATGGAAGTAGACGCGAAGAAGGAACTAGTGTCAGCAGATGAAAAAGAGGCTAATGAAGCAGCAGCTGTTGCTAAAGCTATTAAGGTAGTGTACAAGGGTTTGAGCCTGGAGCATGATGGGTTCCAAGTCTTTCCAAGTAAATGGGAGTTGTGATGATGTGTTAATGGTATGATCCAAGCTCTTAAAGTAACAAAGTTGCAAGAAATGATGAATGAGATGTTGCTAATATAAACAAGGTAAATTTTGGCTGTTTGAAGTATGACTTTATCTCACAGTACTGCATAGCTTCCCTTTCTAGTGCACATCCCAAAAGCTGTATAGCTCTTATTTCTGTACTAATATATTCTCCTTCTTAACATATTGAGTAATGAGGTTATACTCTTTCCAGGCCCAGAGACAGTTCGTTTAGAGTTAGCTGAGGTAATTTGGCATAGCACTGCATGGAGCCCTATTAGGCATAACCTAAGAGATATTGCTATAGCCAGACATCTGTAGCACAGAATTTCCCGTGGGAAGCTGCAGGATTCCTCAATTTTTTTTTTGTAACTAGTTGGAAATGTCAGTGACAGATAAGATAAGTAATTACTGAGATCTGAATATGTGAGAAAGAATTTAAGCTACACAGTATATATTTTTACCTGATCAGCACTGTAAGATTTAACTAAGAACAACTGTATCTAACCTGTATTTTAATTCTCCTTGTCAGACCAGAGAGACTTTGATCTTGAAAGCTTGTCTGGCTTTTTCAGCTATCAGTTCAGCTTATGGAAGTTACTAATTTCTCTACAAACCTCCCCTCTTTCACAATTTGTCTGCACAGTTTAAAGTAGTTTTCTCTCCAAGAAACACAATGTTGTGAAGAGTCTTTTTATTAGGTACTTATACGCAGAGAAGGTTTTCTGAGGCTGTGCTGGAATGGGATGGGGTAATCAGGTTGCAGACCTGGTATTGTATGAAGGCTTACAGGCTTCTGCCCAATGTCTTAACAGGACGAATGTGAAGGAGACCTTGCTGAGGCCATGCCAGCTTTGGAGGCAGCACTTGCAGCTCTTGATACCCTGAATCCTTCAGACATTTCTCTTGTGAAAGCCATGCAGAATCCACCTGGTCCTGTTAAGCTTGTCATGGAGAGTATCTGTGTCATGAAGGGAACTAAACCAGAGAGAAAGCCTGATCCAAGTGGCAGTGGTAATGATGCGGTATTTGTTATCCTTGCCCTAGCAATGCTTGGGGTACTGCTGTGTTGACTAGTGAAGTGCTTCTGGCATGACTGCAGCCATGTGGACTAAAAGTGCATTTTGCTAGCAATGACTTATAACTACACTGAATAGCTAAGAGCTGCTTTTGCTATTGTAACATATTGCACTTGCTTGACACTGTTGTACAAGCTTTGTAAATAAGATCCCAGTCACCAGCACAAAGTCATCTCTTCAACTTGCTTTGACCCAATCTTGAGATTTGCATTGCCTTGAGGAACTCTGGGAGCTGGAGATATGCTGCGCACCATTCACCTATATTTTCCCCTCTAATCCCTGCTACCAAACTCTATCAGTTATACTGGGAGATAGAATTCTAGCTATACCCCTGCCATAGGTGATTACTCTAACAAGCTCTTTCTGTGTGGGTTATGTTGTTATTGTGGGATTGCGCAGGATTTGCGAAGTAGGAAAGGAAAGAGACCTTTTTCTTTCGCTTTTCTTCTACCTTATGCCCCCACAGTTCAACCCTTCATAATTGAAAATAAGAATTCCATAAAAGTCTTTCATCCAAAACTGTCTTACCTAGATTAGGAAGGAATGCTTTCACATAGTTACTGATTTATCTAATAAACTATGCTAAGAAAGACTGTATAGTAATTTGTTTCCCTTATTTTGCTTGGTTTATTTAGAATTAATATGTAATTAATAAATATGACATAGGTTAGTGATGCTGAAGTTCCTGTCTGAATTTCTTTAGGTAATGACTTTCCCAAACTAGTTAACAGTGGTTGCATAGTAAAATTCTTTTGCAAAATCATTGATGTTAATTCTTCATATTATGTTTCAAGTATTTTTCAGTTTGAACATGCATGTTTTAAGCCTGATTTTAGTATTATTTACAATATAGGTAAAATGCTAGAAGACTACTGGGGGCCATCTAGAAAAATTCTTGGAGATCTGAAATTCCTTGAAAGCTTAAAGACGTATGACAAGGATAATATTCCTCCTGCTACAATGAAGAGAATTAGAGAGAGGTTTATTGATCATCCAGATTTTCAGCCAGCTGTCATAAAAAATGTCTCCTCTGCCTGCGAAGGACTATGCAAGTGGGTGCGAGCCATGGAGGTATATGACCGTGTTGCAAAAGTGGTTGCCCCAAAGCGCGAACGTTTGAGAGCTGCAGAAGGATTACTGGACATTCAAATGCAGAAGCTAAAAACAAAACAAGCAGAACTTAAGGAGGTAGTTGATCACCTCCAAGCTTTGAATGATGAGTTTGACAACATGAATGGCCGGAAGAGAGAATTAGAAAATAATATTGAACTCTGTTCACAAAAGCTTGTGAGAGCTGAACAGCTAATTAGTGGTCTTGGTGGAGAGAAAGATAGGTGGACAGAAGCTGCACGATTATTAGGAATCCGGTACATAGACCTTATAGGAGATGTGTTGTTATCATCAGGAACTGTGGCTTATTTGGGAGCCTTTACTGTAGATTACCGCCTAAAATGTCAAAAGCAGTGGCAGGTCTTGTGCAATGAAAAGAACATACCATGCTCCAGTGATTTTAGCTTAAGTAATACATTAGGGGATCCAGTCAAAATCCGTGCATGGCAGATTGCTGGATTGCCAATTGATTCTTTTTCCATTGACAATGGCATAATTGTTTCTAACTCAAGAAGATGGGCTTTAATGATAGATCCTCAAAGGCAAGCTAACAAGTGGGTAAAAAATATGGAGAAAACTAACAGGCTGTCAGTTATCAAATTATCTGACACACATTATGTGAGGACATTAGAAAATGCTATTCAGCTTGGAACACCAGTCTTGCTAGAAAATATTGATGAAGAACTAGATGCTTTCATAGAACCCATTTTATCAAAGCTAACATTCAAACAACAAGGAGTAGAATACATGAAATTAGGGGAAAATATAATTGAATATTCAAGAGATTTCAGGTTTTACATAACAACCCGCTTAAGAAATCCTCATTATCTTCCTGAAGTGGCTGTGAAAGTTTGTCTACTCAACTTCATGATTACACCTTTGGGTCTTCAGGACCAACTTCTTGGAATTGTAGCTGCAGAGGAAAAGCCTGAGCTAGAAGAAAAGAAAAATAAACTGATTATAGAAAGCGCAGCCAACAAAAAACAACTAAAGGAAACAGAAGATAAAATCCTGGAGATCCTTTCCAATTCAGAAGGAAACATCTTAGAAGATGAAACAGCAATTAATATTTTGTCTTCATCCAAAGAGTTATCTGAAGAAATCTCTGAAAAGCAAAAAATTGCCTCTGTAACTGAGATGCAGATAGATTCTACTCGAATGGGGTATAAGCCAGTTGCTGTTCATTCAGCTGTTGTCTTCTTCTGCATCTCTGATCTGGCAAACATTGAACCTATGTACCAGTATTCATTGATTTGGTTCATTAACTTGTATGTTCAATCTATTGCTAGAAGCAAAAAGAGTGAGGATCTAAAAGAGAGAATTAAAAATATAACCAAGCATTTCACAATAAGCATCTATAATAATGTCTGTCGTTCACTGTTTGAAAAGGATAAGCTGTTATTCTCCTTCCTTCTGACAGTAGGCATTATGAAGGGAAAAGACCAATTAGATGATGAGATTTGGCGTTTCCTACTGACAGGAGGTGTTGCTCTTGATAATCCTCACCCCAATCCAGCTCCAGATTGGCTATCTGACAAATCGTGGGCTGAGCTCGTACGTGCATCTAGTCTGACAAACCTCCATGGACTAATGGAACACGTAAGAGAGAATCTTTCAAAGTGGAAACTAATATATGACTCTGTAAGACCCCATGAAGAAGCCTTCCCAGATACGTGGAGCACACTGATGGGGTTAGATCGCATGGTTATTCTCCGGTGTTTGAGGCCTGACAAAATTATTCCGGCAGTGCAGGAGTTCATTGTGGAAAATATGGGAAGAACATTTATTGAACCACCTACTTTTGATCTTGGAAGAAGTTACAGTGATTCAAATTGTTGTGCCCCTTTGATTTTTGTATTATCACCAGGTGCTGATCCTATGGCAGGTGAGATTGGCTTTAAAAAAATCTTTTTTTATCTGGTTAAATGTCACTGAGTGTGACTAAACTGATAATAGTGTAGGCCCCTTCATATGATCTTTAAAGTGTCTTTAAAGTACAATACAGCAATGATGGAATATCAAACATTTGCATCTGCCTATATATATACAATGATAGTAAAATTGCTAGAGGGTGGAATGAATGTAGCAGTGATGAAATGTCTAGGTCTCTGAGCAGCAATTTAGGGATCTAACAGCTTGTAACATCCAGACCAGTTTATAATTTATGCTTGCATTACAATTCTTTCAGTGGGTGTTTGGGACTTGCCCCAGTCTTTGTTACAACTCCTCCCCAGAAAGTTTCCTCCCTCTCAGTTACTAATTAAATGGTGTATATGACCACGCTTAAAAACACATCTGTTAAATGTCCTTTAAAAAATAACCACCCAGATTATTTTTAAACCTGGTTTTCTGCCAAGAGAATTGTAATATGGAGCCATACCATAAGGATGTGTTTCCAGGAGGTACTGGTTTTGATGGTAAAGCTGGAGGGTTATTTTTCACCAGATCTAAAGATCCAATTTACAGCTCAACCCCTGTAAACAATTGTACCCATGCAACAGAGAGAGTAGAGGGCTGTAGTGCAGGCTGGAACTGAGCACTCAGGGCTAAAGGAGAGGACAGGCATTTAACCTGATTAGTATCTTGGGGTTTTTTTTTAGTATTACTTTATACACCTAAATTTTAGCATATGCTTCAGAAACACAGTGACTGATACTGGTTGATGAGGTGTTTGGTTTTTTGTTTGTTTGTTTGTTTGTTTGTTTGTTTGTTTTTTCAGTTGAGTAAAATAGTTGTTGACTTTTGCCCCTTTAATTACTTTTTACTTTATAAAAATTATGAATATATCATAGATCTACTTTCTAATAGACTTTGTCTTTGTTTGCATGTGTAAAACTTGCCATCATAGGTTTGCTAAAATTTGCTGATGATGTTGGCATGGGAGGCGCAAGCATTCAAACTATTTCACTTGGACAGGGCCAGGGCCCAATAGCAGCAAAAATGATTTATCAAGCTATTACTGATGGAACCTGGGTGGTGTTACAAAACTGCCATCTTGCAACTAGCTGGATGCCTGCTTTGGAAAAAATCTGCGAGGAAGTTATAGTGCCTGAGAATACCAATGATAAGTTCAGGTAGGAGTTTTACTACTTTGCTCTTTTTAATGGGAGTATTTCTTGTTTGCTGAAGACACTAGTAAAAAGAAATGAAACTTCTTGTGTGTGAACAACTAAGTATAACATTCATATCGTTTATGTGTAGTGATAAAATAAAGATACCTAATTAGGATGTCATCTTTTCTACCTGTCCAATATAATCTACTTTATGCCTGCATTTTAGAACAAATTTAGATGTTATCAATATAGTTAAGCAAGTAATAAAACTGAGTCTTCTGCAGATCAATACTGAGGATTTGTCAATATTGATGATTTTTTGATAATGTGCTTTTTAAAATTCTTTTCAGGTTGTGGTTAACTAGTTATCCATCAGAAAAGTTTCCTGTTAGTATCCTCCAGAATGGCATCAAAATGACGAATGAGCCTCCAAAAGGAGTTAGAGCGAACCTTCTTCGATCATACCTTAACGACCCCATCTCCGACCCTGTGTTCTTTAGCAGTTGCCAAAAGCCAGAAATGTGGCAAAAACTGCTGTTTGGCCTTTGCTTTTTTCATGCTATTGTGCAGGAAAGGAGAAACTTTGGCCCACTGGGTAAGGTTTAGATTATTTTGCAGGTTGTTTCAAAAAGATTAGTAGTTTTGAAATGCATTATTGGAACCTCTCTGTAAAAAGGCAGTATAGTTATTAGCAATATTACAAGAGTGGAATTTGTATTGCACAGAACACAACAAAGTTTTTAAAAGCTGTTATTTGCAGGGATTCTTATTCAGGCAAAGCTGCTCTTGAAGCTAATAAAAAGTGTTATCCTGGGGGAGAACTAGAAAGTACCAGTTTTCCAAGTAACTACATTATACAGTAGTTACATTAAATTATAGCTTACTAAATTATTAATTTATTCTTACTAACTACAGTAATTTATCCATCAAATCTAGTTCCATTTTGAATTTTCATAATTAAAAGATGTGTCTTCTATTCTGCTTTTGTTATTTATGTGTATACTTTGTTTTAGCAAAGCTAAAGCATGCGTTTACTTGGTGTGAAACTGAAATTTATGTAGCTGCAGTCTTGTTCATAACACAGCAACGAAAAGATATGTATCAGTAAGATTTGTGGTTGAGCTTTTTCTATAATCTTAAAATATTTAGAAAACTGTATAGAATTCTGATGTTTTTCATAAAATGCAGAAATGTATGGAATTATAGTTTCCATTTTTATAACTATGTAGAGCTTAGACTCTCCATTGGTGTACGTGAAGTTCACAGCCTTCCATTCCAGCTGAGTCTGCCTTTGTCATAACAGTAACTGCTATGAAATGTTATACTTTGACTGAAAGCCACTGTCCTTATTTTCATAGGCAGCTGCTTGAATAAACACTAGACTGCCAGGATGAAGATACTGATTTATTGCTTTAAAGTAAAAATACAATTTTTGTAAGTGACAAAGAGGTAATTTTCAAAATAATGTGACCAGCTGTCTGGGGGAAGAAGGATAGTTGCAGCAATAGCCCTGTTTTTTGGTTTGTGATAGGGGTATAGGTTTTCTGAAGGATTCTCTTATCTGAAGTGTTCTCCTGGTTGTTTTTTATTGTACCATTACACTGAATGTCATATACAAACAGCATTAATAGATGGGCAGATTGATTAAAAATTAAAATCAATCAATGCATTAAACTGTTCTCCTCGTCTCCAGATAGCAACAGATTAGCCAAAAGTACCGAGCAGGTCTGTGATCTACTTCGGGCAAAACATAATTTTTCAGGAGTGTGTGATGCCAAAATGCCTGTGCTTATGTTTTAATTATATAGAATGATGGTAGTAGTGTCTTAGAATACAATATTGTTATGGAGTCATATTCTCCCCTGTGCAATAAACAGCCTGGTAAATTCCAGGGCTTCTTCTAGGTACTGTCTGGCAGCTGTTATCTTCAGCTCTGTAGTAGCAGCATAGTACCAATACCATCATTTCCTGAGCATGGTTATCAGTACAGTGCACCATTGCCCTGTATATCTTTTCTGAATCAAACAGGTTGGAATATTCCATATGAGTTCAACGAATCTGACCTCAGAATCAGTATGCGACAGATCCAGATGTTTCTGAATGAATATGAAGAAATCCCATTTGAAGCTCTGACATATCTAACAGGTACAGGCATTGCACCCTCTAACGTGTTGACTTTGCTAGGCACTTTCAGCTGGTACAGTGATAAACTGATGAATGCTTGACAAATGGAGTGGATTCCATTCAGGTTTACTTTCTTGGCCTTCCACATACAGACAAGTTTGATCCCAAACCCTCAGATGTCATTGCTGTCTAGACTTGTATATAGCTGTAAGAATTACTAATGGTCCAGCAAACCTTCTGGTCTTTGTTTCATATATGTCAAATAAAAACATCAATGGCCTCTGTTTCACCTTAGTTGATCAATATGATCCTAACACAGTAAGCATTGGCAGTTTACCAGAGGATGTGATAATACCTATCGGTTTAAAGCAGTTATTTACACAGTTTACCTGTGTAAATAACTTGGTTGCTGTGGCTATTCAGTTCTCTTTCTCCAGAAAGATAGCTGCTTCTTGGCACCTCCTTTGTCAACCTTAGCAAAAATCAGGAATGATCTTTATAATATTATGATTAGCTTTATGAAAAAGAATTTAGGGAGTCAGGATTAAAGTAATAATTAAAGAGCTTTTAGCTATTTTCTGTACTTTATATCAGTGTAAACCTCCGCTCGTTGCTTGCCCATTACTTAAATCTCTCCAACCCCTTCTGCACAGGGGTATTGCATATTTGTGATCCCTTGTTTTCTGCTGTATACATACATAATCAGGTTAAGTTTGCATGAAAGGAACAAGACAAGGATCAGCTACATAGCGCTGTTCAGATTTTGACAGTTCTAAAAATTCTTAGTAATGAGAATTTCAAGCAAGAGAGCTGTCATTTAAAACATGAGATTATTTACTCTGGCATGAGTAGCAGTTTCTCGGACCAACTCATAGTGTTCCTTAAACCTTTCATCATCAAGACACACAAATTTGGCCCATAGTTCCAAAGGTGTTAAAGTGCCTAATTTCCATTGAATTAATTGAAGTATAGGGCCTAAAAACTTTTGAATATGTGGAGCTTTGGAACTTCAACTTACTGGAGCGATACATTACTGCAAAACAATTTTTATTTGTTCATTAACTTTCAATTTTTCATCCTGGTTTTCTTTGTCCTTTCCCAGGGGAATGTAACTATGGAGGTAGAGTAACAGATGATAAAGACAGGCGTCTTCTCCTGTCCCTTCTTTCCATAGTCTATAGCAAGGATATAGAACAGGACAAGTATATGCTTGCACCAGGAGATGACTACTACATACCACCACATGGTCCATATGAGGTGAGAAGATAACAGATGTAAATTCTCTCTGGGTTATTGGGAAAAACCTTATCTACACTGTACTTTGATATGCTGAATACAACAAATAGAAAATAAAAATGTAAGATCACAAAGCCATGCCAGAATATATCTTATGTATGAAATATGAATCTGGTACTTAATATCTAACACACCCCAATGGAGATGAAGTGATCATCCGATATTCTGATGTTTGTTGATGCAAAGAGCCACCCCGTGCAGGTTTCCAGTACAGTTCTGGAAAGCTAATAGGAGTCAGGCTTCAGGAATTCACAGCGTACTTCTGCACCCTCTTGCAACCACTTTTGCCTTGAAAGCAGCGATCAGGATGAGGAGGTGGAATGGCAGGTATATACTCAATTTTCATCCCCTTTTTCCCTTCTACCAGCTGCATAGAGATAACAAATGTGCTCAAATTCCACCTGTTTGTGTAGCCTGCAGTTATAGGGGGTGATGCATATGGCATCCTACCCTCTTCTGTGACTCCTACCAGCGCTCCTTGTATATTTCTAATGTACATTCCTTTCTCTTGCTTTCTCTTGCTACTTACATGAGGGTGGTAAGAACAACTCCTCAATGAATCTTTGAACCATTCAAAACTTTTATATTTATCTCAGTGGACGGAGTAAGTCAATTCCTGGATGCATTTAACTGGGAACTTATGTGTTTGATTTGTAAATGGGAAGGTTCTGTCCAAGTTGGGTTTACTGATCATTTATTAATATATCATTGCATGATTTCTGGTATGTAAATGTTTCTTCTACAGTCTTACATTGAATACCTACGAAGTTTACCAATTACAACACACCCTGAAGTGTTTGGACTTCATGAAAATGCAGACATCACCAAGGATAACCAGGAGACTAACCAGCTTTTCAGTGGAGTGCTCCTGACTTTGCCTAGAGAAGCAGGGGGAGGTGGCAAGTCCCCTCAGGTAACTGGGGAAGAAAGATCAACTTGCACTCTGGAAAGCTGCCCTTTCCTGTCATGCCCTAGGTCTCAGAGTAATCCAACACCTCTCATCACATGACTGTGGCATTAGGAGTGGATGTGAACGTCCATGTAGAGAAGCAGACAGATTTGGCATAGAAGAACCTTTAAAGATGGAAGATACCCTAATGACTTTGAATTCAAATAGGTTAATACCACACAACCCCACCTGGTTGAGTAGAACATGCAGTTTGAATAGGAATGTTTCTTTCGTATTTTGTATTTTAAAATAACAGTGAAGCGCTCACCTCAGTCATGAATTACAGTTAGAGCGCAATTAACAATCACAGTTGGTAAAGCACCTCAAATCACATCCACCTCTAGGTAATTTCAAAGTATGACATTTAATTCCAGTCTACAAATTCCAATGATGGAGGTTCATGCACTGGCCTGACTTCATCCAGCTTTGACTGTATAACCATCCCTGCCATTCTCACTAGGGGACAGACTCCAGCATGCCAGGAAATTACATCAAGTCATTCAACCATCAGTCAAGCAATATAAGCCCATTAGAGGCAAAAGACGTCTTCCTGGCAAAGTCTGTGCTATAATGGCACTCCCAGTCTATGTTATTACTCATTGGACGCTTGTTTTTTGAGATACGATTTTTTGCTTCCCCTTGGCTGCTTCAATTTCTACAGTCCCAAACATGTAACTGTGTTTGTGACTTGTGTGGCACAAAGAAAGGGGGCAGTTTGGCAGAATGGAATCACTTGGACACAGATGTCACTGTCATCTACTCCTCCATAGGACCTGGTTGTGAAGATGCTGGGAATTTCTTTCCTTCATCCTGTCCTGGCAGCTCAGATTACTCAGGCCAAATCCATGCCCCTTTGAGACACAGATAAATGACCTTTCAAGCCCCTCAGATTTGACATCCTATATTTTATACACAAGTGGATTCTTGGAAAGTGGAATCGATGGAGCCTCATTTCTTGCAGGGTTGTCTAGTGATCGTATTCTCTGATGTCTAATGTGCTGTAAGTAAAGCTTCTCTCGTGGCTGGGGTATTCCTATGGTCTTCCCATCATTTTCCCCATGCTGCATACTTTGTCTTTTCCTTCATTGTGACAGTAGTAGAATTACGCTTGTCTGCCCTGCTGCCTGTTTCCTTAGAAGTTGCCTAAAACCTTTTTGCAAATTAAACCAAAATTACTAACAAATTTAAAATTATTGAGAAGGGAAAAGGAGCAAGCAGGCACATGCAGAGACAGACAGGATGATGCACAAAGAGAGTAAGAGCATGTAAGCATATTTCTTTAGGAAAATGGACTAGAATACATATGTGGTTATACAGAAAAAATATAAAATCTATAGTGTTTTGTGGAATTTATTGAATAAAAATAGGTGAAAAAAAGGGAAATTCCTCATTCACTGCAAACTTGTGATTTCAGGAAACTGTTGAAGATTTGGCGCAGGACATCCTATCCAAATTACCAAGTGGCTTTGATGTTAAAGAGGTTATGAAGGTATACCCAGTACTTTATGAAGAGTCCATGAATACAGTTCTTAGGCAAGAACTAATTAGATTTAACAGGTATGGCTCACTGTTTTGTGTAGCGCTACTAATACTGAAATATGCTTATGTTCATCACTGCTAGCTACTCACAAGCTTTGAACAGTTATAAGCTTTTTACAATACATTGTTCTTAACATGGTAGATTCTGCTTTGGAGAACCTTTTAAAAAGACTTGAAAGCTGCAGCTGATTACCTGAATATAGAAATAGTACCTATATTCTTGGAGTATGAACTTAAATCAGATTTGAGTTTGTTGTGTTGAGGTAGGGCAGCCTACTCAATTCTTTTTAAGTCATACCCAGGCCCCAGTATTCACAGCACACTATGTTAATTAGCATTACAATCTTTAAAGCTCTTGTCACTTGATTTCCCTTCTCTAGAATGGGAATTTTCACTATCTTTCATTTCTCTGTGTGTGTTTTTTCTCTGTTTGCTTTTCCAAAGTTAAGTAAGTTTTGATAACTACAGGTGAGATAAGGAATTTCTGACACGACATTTACCAACTTTGATCAGCCCTTCATTCAAGTTGGACTCAGAGGTCTTTAGCCAGATAGCAAGAAGTAAATAATGAGATGACAATTTCTTTTTTTTATCTTAAGGCTCACTGAAGTTGTTCGGAGCAGCCTCATTAATTTAGGCAAAGCCATTAAAGGCCAAGTGTTGATGTCATCTGAACTTGAAGATGTTTTCAACAGCATGCTAATGGGAAAAGTACCATCAATTTGGGCTGCCAAATCCTATCCATCACTGAAGCCACTGGGAAGTTATGTGTCTGATCTTCTCTGTCGTTTGGTCTTCTTCCAGGTATGCTAAACTGAGACTGACAGGTCCAAGGACTCGATAGTTGAAAGCTGAATGTGTAAAATGTGTATCAGTACTGTCCTCACTGAGCAGTACCCTTAGAGCTCCAGATTGTGAGCTACTTGCACATACTCCTGACCAAATATATACTGCATTAACAGCATTGGAATTAGCTGGGCAATTGCTCAGCAGGGTGAGTTGGGAGTATAATCCTTTGGTGCTAATCCACTGCTGCATTTGGTAGTTTCCATTTTTCTATTTCTAGAAGATGCATTACTTTGCATTGATGCCTTAATGACTTCCCTGCTCAAAGGACACTAAACCAGATGTGAGAATGCTTTAGAAACAGTGCATAACAGGCGCTATTAAATTTTATATATGTGACTGTAAATGTCTTTCAAGTTTAATAAAAAGTGACACCACTTCCACACACTTTTGAATAAGCTATTTTATTCCTTACTCACCCTTCCATTATTTCCCTTGCACTCTTAGTGCTCTCTTTAAATTACTTAGAATTTCAGATATACCTTAAATAGCTGAGGTACTGAGATGTAGTGGAACCCCATACAAGTCAGAGGAGGAGAAAGCTAGAAGGAAGTGTCTGAAAGATTTGTATAAGCAGCAGAGTTTCCTGTTTGCTGGATCAGAGTACCATATGGGCTTCTTTTGACTCCAAATGGCTTAGAGTAGTGTGGGGACATTCTGCCCTTGCCTTGTTTTTCCTACTGCCTTTGTGATACCCAACAAAGATACTGGCCCAAGATCTCCTTGTCTGGCATCTTTGTACTGGAATGATTTCCTCTACTAGGATCTGATGTGTTGTCTGTAGTGAGTACCCTCACAGTGATCGGTGAAGATACTATGTAAGAAAATTTGGCCTTTTTTCATGTTAGGAGATTGGTGTTTACAAGACAGTAAAAGAGGGTATATTGATAAAAGTGTCCAAATTCAATCAGGTTTTGTTTTGTTTGGGTTGGGGGTTTTTTGTTTTTGTTTTTGTTTTTTTTTTTTGCTGGCTAGTATCTAGACTTACGAAAATATGCTTATGCTACTTTATAAAATTTCTTTCTCAGTAGCACTGAGTTCTGGTTGTTTCAGAATGAGTGATTATTTTTGTTGTCATCATAAATAACTGACTTCTGTGATTTGTTGTCTCTGAAAATATAGAACTAATGGTAGTATCCAGACGGTCCCATCAATGTTTAGAACTCACTGTGTTGTTTGAGTGTGTCTGAAAAGACATCCCTTTTCTGGTGMATTGGCACAGTGAAGCCACAGAATGTATTTTTTTCTTACGCTTGTTTTTTCTCTCGATATTCAGGATTGGGTCATCAATGGGCCACCCACAGTCTTTTGGCTCTCAGGATTCTTCTTCACTCAGTCTTTTTTGACTGGTGTTTTACAAAACTATGCCAGAAGATACACCATCCCAATTGACCATATTGGATTTGAATTTGAGGTAAGAAAATTTGTTTTTCTTGAACAGCTTGAAACATGTTCTGGGGCAGCAAGGAATAGAGTTTTCAAATGAAAAGAAATTTTATTTAAAAGAGTGATTTCAGACTATCACTTACAGGATTTAATATACTCCAGATAAAAATAAAATCAAGCAATGGTTTAATGTTCTAGGTGATGAAACAGGAGCACACGATGGAGAAAATGCCAGAAGATGGGGCTTATGTGAGAGGCCTTTTTTTGGAAGGTGCACGATGGGATAGAGAATCCTTGGTAATTGGAGAATCACTTCCAAAAATCCTTTATGATTCTTTGCCCATAATTTGGCTGAAACCTGGAGAAAGTTCCAAATTTTCCCATATGAACATCTATTCGTGCCCTGTATACAAGACAAGTGCAAGAAGAGGTGTCTTATCCACTACTGGCCACTCAACCAACTATGTTCTCTCAATTGAACTGCCTTCAGACAAGCCTCAGAAACACTGGATAAATCGAGGTGTGGCAGCACTATGCCAGTTAGACGACTGAAAGTATGCAAGTCAAAACACTCGCATTTTGTTATTAAAAGATATACTTTACTCCCCAATGGCTGCAATTTTTTTTTTATATCGGGATTTCCTGCTGACTTCAAAGCAGCTCCCAATTTCCTTTGGTTTTTAGCCATTATCAGCCACTGAGCAAGAGTGAGTGAAAATAGAACACTACAAACAGAAACTTAATACAAAGGCCTGGGATTTATCTTGCAATAGATCAGAATGAGCAGAACTCCTGTCAAACTGTGTGCCACCCACATCATTACAAATCTTGTGAAATCCTAATATTACCACCTAGCTGCTATTATAGGGCTTTTTTTTTTTTTTTTTTTTTTTTTTTTTTAAAAAAAATGAAATTGGGCCCAAAGAGTTTTGCTGCTGATTTTAATGGGAATCTAATCCACACCTCTTGCAAATAGGACTCTGTGGATTTGCTTACCACTTCGGTGTCCCAGGAGTATGTAGGGCAAGGAGGGAGGAGATGAGAATAGTCTGTTGTCAACATGTAAAACCAATCCTCAGCTAGAATGAACTGCCAGAGCTGTATTATAAAACTATAGTAACTGACACTYCTTGAAGATGTGCCTCAGAACTTCCATGGAAAACTTCTAGACAGCACATGCATTGGGAGCCTGCCATTTCTCAGAGCAGTATGCTTGTCTCATAATTTTTTAACTTTTTTTATTTCAGTATTATTTACCTACATATCCCAGGTGCCTGATAAATGGAGCTGTTTCCTTTCTCCCATAGTCTCATTTTACTTCCTCGTCTTGCCCTCTTGCATGTTGGACTAATAACCACCTGGAATTTTGTACTTGTTTAAGCCCTTTCATCAGAGAAGCTCAAAGTAGCTTGCAAACATTAATTAAAAATAAAGTAGCCTGAACATCTTCAAAGAGCTCTGTAGTCATTAACTAATCCCCACAGCATGCCAAGAAGGTACTAAAGATGGATCATTAGACTTGTTGTGTACACAGTACAAGAGAAGCACAAAGATCAAGGCAAACATTTAAAAAAAAAAAACAACCCTACTGCATAAACATCCACTAATTTGGGATCTTGTATTTTCTTTTCATTACCCAAATTGCAGCATTTTAATGACTTGCTCGAGGCCTCACAAAGTCAGAGATGCAGCTATAATTCAGCAATTCCCAGTATCCTGCTACAGTCATTAAGTGATGCTGCTACAACTTATTAAAACGTATGGTTCTTGTCATAGGAATTTATCTGTTGTGTTGTGCTTAGTTGTTATGGGTGAAAACAGTGTTCATTATTGTTTTATTAACCACTGGTTTGTTTTATATAGAAATTAATAAAATATAACTTTTAAGAGTGGTAACATACAGGAAAGCAAGAAGTGTTACAGGTATGTTGTACAGTGCTGCTCTGCACAAAGATATACATAGGTAATTAGTACAGTATCTTCGTGTACCATATGTGCCATATTTGATGCCTCATTAACAGTACAGTATGCAGGCATTTGGTGCATCATTATTGTTATGTGGTGACTAGGGCAAAGATGTTGGGCCAGGACACTTAATGGGTATTTGTTTTAATAAAGGGGACAGAGATGCGCAGGTGTTTCAACTTACTGATAGGGAGAAACTACTCTTAACAATTTAGACTAAATGATATTTGGCACCTATAGCAAAAATAAAACTTGTTTATGAATGTTACAGCACAGTCATCCAAATTGACAATAATTTATGAGAAGGGAGTCACGTTTCAGAAGATCTATAAATAAATTAATTAAAATTGGTCCTTTAAAAAAATTGTCTTGTCTTAGGCTTCATAAGAGTAACACAGATACTTTTTACTTTTCATATAATTAAAATAAATGAAATTTACTACATATTTAAAAAACCATTGTGGTAATTACCATATTTTTGAATGGCTGCATCTAATTGTTGTTGTTATCACATGAACAATTCAGATCACTAATTAGGTCACTGTGGCATCAGAGATAACAAACCAGTCACGAGCCTCCTCTTATAGGTGCTTTGCATGCAGGCCAAAGAGGCTGGACTTGGCTGTTAGATCTTTCCCTATGGATTGATCAGTTCAGTCGCTGCTCTCAAAAGGATCTTTCTATTTAGATATGAGCTTATGCATGCAAGTGACTGGTGACAGCTTACCTGTTGCTGCTGAGGCACTGCTGAAAGGGAAGCTGGGGCAACAATAGAGTAATCATTCTTAAAACACTAAAATGAAGAGAAGTTGAAATTTGAGGATTGAGTTTCTCCATCCTTCTTCAGATAATGCTAGTCTTACAAACACAGTCCTCTAAATCAAGCCATTTTAGATTAAAAGCCAGATTGACTAGTATATGCTAGCTAAATTACATTTTATGGAGATAAGTTACTTTTAAACTGTTGGAAAATACTGTGGGATAGCTTGCCATGTGGGTTTCTTGTTAATGCCTTTTTGTGAACAAACACTAATGGATAGTTTATTAAATGACACAGTTGTGGTTCTTGTGAATATATAGTGGCTTTGCTACTACATTGTGTGCAATGTCCTTGTTACTGTGTTGATTTTCTAAATGCTTCTTCTGTGTTAATGTTTAGATTTGAGATGAAGGTATCTCTTAGAATGTAATTAAAGATGTAGTTCAAGCTTTTGTGGATGTGACCAAAATATATAGATAAGAGAGAAGTCTATAAAAGAGAGGTTCATGCATCTGCCGGTTGCTATGCCTTCTTTGCCAGGGATCAGGCATGGCTGAGTTGCTTTAGTTGATGATTACTGAAGTATGTGATTTCCTGAGCTGCCCTTACTATTAGGGAAAAAGTAATGGAATTTACTGTAGAGGCATATCTGTCTTAGAGATGTTTTTCTGTGGTTCTTTGAAATGAGCTTCCCAACCTTATTTCCTGAGCATTGTCTAGACCTTCCTGAAGAATGATAAGCTGGCTAAACATTAGAATTCACAACCTTTCTTGGCTGAGATGCATTAAAAAAAGAAAAAGGCAACTCAGCTGTTAGTTGGACATGATAAAAATGTGAAAAATTTTTGGACAAATGAAGTACCTTCTAATGGTAGTGTTAGAATTCTTGGCTTTACAGGTTTAGCATTTCCATTTCTTAATTAGAAACTCTTATTAAACGAACCACAGAAAACACCTGTAATTACTGCAAATCATAGATTCACAGCCTTGCTAATAACTCAAAGCAGATGGAAAAAAATGCAGTATACAGACATTACGGAGCAAGAGATTTTTTTTTTTTTTCCTTAGAAGTAGCAGAGACATTTTCAGCTAGGGATGCTGTAAGACAGATAGGGTTAGTACATTTTCTTAGGAGATGGAAACCTTTCCCTTTTCTCATCTGTACAAAAATCCATTTCAGAAACAGAAAGTATTATCTCTGTTGATTTTAACACTGTTGGGCTGTTAAAGGGAAAATTATACAATGAAAAAGCAAAAGACAATACAAAGGCCCCAAATTCTTCTACTTATGGGTTCCTATAAGCTAGAATGTTTTGCCTAATAGGATTAGAAAAATTAGTGAAAGGTGCAGGTCTCTCCTGTAATTAGCATTCTTGCAATTGAATTTATAGGTATGATCAATAAGCGACCTTTCTGTCTGTGGATAAAAGACGGGTGTTACTGATATCATTTCTGGTGCATACATAGTAGAGCCCCAAGAGAGTGAGGTCCAGGTTGCCTTATTTTCTCCAGATCTAAAAGGTATTACAAGAACAAAGTTGTATTAGTAGGAAGATAGATCAGATAACCTAATCCATCTTAACCTGGTTCAGTTCTGTGATACTTCCCTTAGAATAGATTGGGTCACTGCTGCAACTTAATGAGCGTTTCCTCACCCCTAGACAACATTGAGGGGGTACATTCAGTAAGCAGGTGCCAAGTCCATCTTCTTAAATGATGGTGTGCTTGCTAATGTTAGTATTAAATTTGGTTTCATAAGCACATGGCTTCATAAATTACAACCTTACTAATGATGGAGTTAGGGACAGAATTTCCAGAGAGGAGGTGTTGTTTAGATATTCAAGGCCAGATATCGTGTCAACAAATTACTATTGCATTGCCTACCGGTTAGCTTGCAGGAGAGTTTATGCAACTGACTCAGGATTTTTATTTCTAAAGAATACAAAATTAATGTAATCTTTTTATTCTAAATTATTCTAAAGCATCTCCTGACTAGTGTGATAAATTGGAAAGAGACAGTATTTACTGGAAGGGGAGTAAGAGAAAGTTAAGGAAGTACAGGACRGAGTGTACACTGACTGCTTGAATCCAGTGCATTACAAACTCTCGAGAACTCAGAGGCATTTTTGAACAACATCTTTTTGCAAGTAAAATTAATGTGTAGGAATGACAGAAGTTACACGGTGCTTGGAATGTAATACAATGAGTACCAGTTGAGATGTCTGCCTACCCGCTGGACTGAGTTGCAGATGAAATTTTTTTTTTATGAAACTCCCTCAAAATGATAGTTTGCCAGTTTGACCTCCAAAACCAGACTCTATTTAAGGCAGATTCTCTTTTCCATACAGAGTTTAACTTAAGCTGTGAAAGAAGGGTTTTGCTCTCCAGACTTGACAAAAGAGCTGATCTAATCCTTCCTTTAGCTGAACAGCCTGAGGTTTTAACAAATTTCAGTCTTTGCCTTCTGGTGCTGGAAAGTAATGAGGATCAGGCACTAGTTAATAATTTCTCAAACACTTATTTTGAAAAATGAATGGGCATTTAAAGCATCTCAAATAATGTGATGCTGTTACTGCAGTTCAACTTACTGGCTTTTCAGTTAAGCAAGCGGATACTCATTTGAGTTACTTAAGGCTACTTGAGCCTTTTTAAAATTGCATATTTATATTTCCCTTCAGAAATAAACTCAAACTTATATTGTTATTTCAATTTGGTGTAAATCTTCTGGAATTTTAGGGATGTTCTTCTGAAATAATCTACATCTTGCGGTATGTGCTCAGGAAAGAGTTGTGACTATAATACAGACAGTAAATTTAGACAGCTCATTTACATAGCTGTTTATTCACCTGATGAGTCACAGCATCAGTACCTTCATTAGTCACATGAATTTTAACAATTAAAAAGATTCAAATGATAGTTTAATGACAAAGAATGAGCCTAAGCTTCCATTCAAAACCCTTGTCTCTGCACATTTTGGTTTGGCTCAGTTGACACATCTCTACACWGGTGTATCAGAATGAGGATAGGAAAAGACGGTATTTGGACTTCTTTCAATGAAGGATTAAGCAGTGTGTATAATCATGTTATTTTTCACTGTCTTTATTCCATCCTCCTTTTCTAGGCTAAAGGAGTTTTGTTTTGTGTCTTCCTGGCAGCATGCAAAGCTCCCACTGACAGGCAGAACAATGGCATTTTACATGTTACTTCCCACATGAGGCATTCCCAGGAAATAATTATATGGGAATAGATACCTTTGGGGACTGGAGCCATAAAGGGTAGTGAGAAATTAGGCTAGCCAGTACCTGTCACGCTGACTCGTTCTTCTCATTGTTTCCGTGTACTTTCTCATCCGCTTGTATTTTTTTCACTCTTACAAGTACATTCTTGGGGGACGAACTGTCATTCTGTTATGCACATGACCAGTTTTAACTTATTTTTAAGGTAGACAAGAATATTTCTTTGCCATTGTCTATTAGGGCTTGGGGAGTTTAGGATGAGTTGCAGAACTCAGAAAATGAGATTTCATTGGCTTTGCCCACTTTAATAGGAAATAATATACACTGCATTTTTCAAATTTGCTTTTTTGCCACCATTAAATTCTGTCTGGAATAGGTCACTGCTTATACCCTCTGTCCTTAAAGCAGCTGTGGGCTGTGCTTATGTAGTCTCCCAGTACAGTGTGGCTTCTGTCCACAGCTTGGTCTCATTGGTACTTCTAGCCTGAAGGACAGAAGGCTCCACTAATTTTCCTGAAGAGAATTTGTAAAGAGCCTGGTAAAGCCAGAGGACTCAAAAGGAGCCAAAACAATTGGTGGCCAGTGAGGGGGAAATTAATTTCTTTTCACTTCCATTCATGAGGGACCTACGAAACAGAAGTACCCTTCAAACTTAAGAGACTGACGAGATAGTTGTAGATACTTTCTTCTAATAAAGTTGGGGTTCTGTCCATAATGTAAGAGTTAAAACCTAATACTAAAATAATTGCTGAGAAAGCCAGTGTGCTGACTGTGTTGAAAAGCTAACCATGTAAAAATGCACAGTGAAGACACCCAAAGCATCTTAAGCTTGCTCCCATAGTGATACCCTGAAGGGGAGAGTTTTCAGTCAGTCCATACATGGGAACCTGAGGAACCCAACACTGGAATGTTTTACTCCGAGTTGTGTAATGGCATTCCAAACTTCGCATTTCACATCCACACCCTCTCCAAAGGAAGGGGAAAAAAAAGCTGACGTAGAGGCTCTAGGCCACTCCTCTGCAGTTTGCAAAAAGGAAAAAGGAGTGGTGGCATTTTTGCTGTCTCTTTGCTACTGTCCGTTTAGAAACAATACTTCACCATAAGGATACTATGAAACTGGAACGTTTTTCCAGGGACAACAGGCAGAGCAGGGACCGGAGAGGAAGGAGTGCAGCTGCATGATGCAGTCACCGTATTCCCACTTGCATTCAGAAGCTGTGGAGGCACTGTGTCTGCTTGATTCTCCTGGACTTCCTTGATTTTTGCTGACCCTTACACAAGGCACTGCCTTGAATTACAATTGAGCATGTATAATCCTCAAACCACCAGACAACCCTGCTATAGATTAACAGAGTTTGAAAACCTGCTGTAATTTGTTCTGATGTCAAAGTAATTGTCGTATCACACCTCACTCCTTGAAAAGTGTTACTTTTATTGATGACTCAGTGGTTGAAATGTAATAAATACTAGACCAACCTGATCCACATATGCAATGTATCAATTAGCTTTTTGGTCTCAGGAAACGTGTGAGCAATTGACCAAAACAGCTTCCTTCACAGTTGTGCACACAAATCACCTGGATTACAGTCCACAGCTTAAATGATGTGATTACACATCACAGCTTAAATGATGGGTTATGAAACTTCATCATGGGATTTCAGGTATATTGGCTTAGAAATCTTCCTTAACTTTTCCTGGTGTCGCAACGTGCGGCCTTGTTTATGGGCAAGACCCATAGGAGGCAAATGGATCTGGAAGAGAAAATCCCACCAGTTAGGTGCAAATTGAGAAGCTACAAGAAAAATAAGGCATATATACAGGCTAGGTTTCACTGAGTTTTAAATAATTTCTTCACACTTTGGAGGAGACTTCTAGGAGGAGTGCTTTCTGAGAAGTGATTAGTGGTGTAACTTTCAAGCCCTAAATACTGTGTTTATTAAAATCCTATATATTTTAGGCTTTAGTAACCTTGTTTTGTAGCTTGATATCAGACTGTAATGGTAAAATACTTGTTGAAATAGAACTGCTGACAATATTCCAGAACAGTAAGACCTAGAAAACCCTAAAAATTCTTGAGTAATGTCTTAAAGCAATGTGTGTTTTATTCATACCTAGCTAACAAGTCACAAAATAACCCCAAACTGTAGGTATTGAAAAACTGCCTTCTTATTGTCATGATTATATATACCATATTAGAATGCACAATCAATGTCATTGACTCCACAAGCAGAAGGAGCGATAAGTGACAGGCTCTTCCTTTGATTGACAAAGTCTTTATATTTCATAAGACAGTTAGTGGGAGTCATGCAGCTATATCCCCCCCTAAGTGAGTGAAAAATGTAGGTGTTAGCAGTCAGATGTTACTGTTGCTGAGGCTGTCATCCTGTAAGATAGCTGTTTAGGTGCAAATAGTAGTAAAAGCACTGACTAAAGCAGCAATAGAGACTTCTCGAATCTGAAAAATAACGATCATCCAGTTTGTGTGAGAGAGCTGATCTAGGACTGACCCTTTGGGATTTTGAAGCCACTGCAGAGCATACATTTTAAGCCCATTTCTAGGAGCATTGCTTGCCAGATGTGCATTGTTATTCTGTATACTGGATAAAAAGAAAAAGCTGTATGTGAAACAGATGCTAACAGTGACCATATTCTAGGCAAGCATCTGATGAAGATACAATTTAATTTTGACCATGACCACCTTGATAAGGAAACTATAGATGTGAAAATGTAAACTAATCAACAGGAGTAGAGAGGAAGTCTCTATGGGAGGCAGCATAAAGTACTACAGACAGAAGTGACTGGGCAGTGAGGAAACTGTATCGAATGGTACAATAGAAGACATTGCTGCAACTTCCAGCATTTCAGTAATCTTGGACATGTTTTTCTCTAGGAACAGAGGAAAAGAAGCAGCAGCAAAGGCAGGTGTTTTATAAGACCTGATTTATGGCCAGGAGAACAGTTACCAGTAATGTAGGCTATGAAAATTATTGTATCTATGGCAAATGTAATTAAGTATTTTTATTCTCTCATTCTCTTTTATTATGTGGAAAGATTAACAGATTTGATTCCATTACCATCTTTTTCTACACAGTATGATTCACTGGTCAGCCAAGACTGCCTAAATATTCACAGGCCTTGGGAGTTTTCCTCATGCAACTCCATTTGGGCTTTGACTCCTTATTTTGAGAAGAAATTAGCCAATTTACAGTGAAATAAGATGGAGAACATTTCAATATATATTTGGCTTATTTGGCTCTGATTTAGCATAGCATTTAAATGCCGGCTTATCTAAAAATGCAGTGCGGTGACAGTGATGTGAACTTACAGTTTTATTATCCAGTGAGAGCTACGTGGGTATAGCTGAAGACTTTGTGACTAGATTTATACTCACAGGTCTTGGGTAGGGGATGTTATAGTGAAGTCCAATTTCTATTCTTGCCTCACATTCTTCTATACACTGCTTAATCAACTTTGGATCTGTTACCTAAGATCATACAAACAAACGTTTTGTACAAGTACAGCAATTAGCAATTGGAAGCTCGAGCGTAAATGATGCACAGCCACATGACTTTCTTTAGCTTTTTTTGGCAATCCCAAGGATACAATGATTGTATTTTTCACATCCATAAAAGGTAACATTAGTATTTGCCTTGACTCAACAGTTCTGGGCTTGATGGCGCAGGATATTAAGGCGCAGAGGCTGTCACGACTGAGGCTATAGAAGGAGGTTTTTACCCACACATGGTATTTTCTTGGTAAAAAGACAATACACGTCTAAACTACTAATAGATCCATGAAAAAACCACACTCACCCATTCATCACTCTGCAAGGTAGCTAGAGGAGAAAGGGAAGAGACTCCTTGGTCTACATTCTGTTACCATCCTATCCAGAAACTTCCTCTGAAGTCAGAAATGTGCTGTAAATTGTGGCTTAAATTCATTTTTTGATTTTACATTACCTCAATTTAGTCCCAGACCAAAATGGCATATAAATAAGGATTGTGATCTTGAATTACAAGAAGGACCTTTGATTACCACGGAGTCTGTATCGCCCCTTTCAAAAGGGGTTTGAAATTTCTTAAGAAAAAAATTAAAATGCTTCTTTTAAAAGAAGTGCCAATAATTGTTGCTTTGAAAAGAAAAAAAGAAGTGTAAGAAGCTACTGAGCTTTTTGCCATTGCATGGGTAATGATACACTTAGCTAGCATTCTAAAAGATAAAAAGCTGCTTCAATTACATAGGCAGTATCTTTGGAATTTAATTTTTTCTTGGCATTTTTTTAGTGAAAGCTCTAGACCTTTTAGGCTTCTACAGTAGTTAATGAAGAGCTGAAATGGTTTGAGTTTTCTTATTACTATTTCAGGGGTGAAATTCAAACTATAACCTGAATACACCAGCATTTAAGGTGAATGAAATTTTGGGAAATCAACTCTTATATTCGTATCTTAGCATCCAATCACTGAGACAATGCAAAGAGCAAGAGGAGAATAATTCAGAAATTCAAAAGTGTAAGGACACCCACTTACATTTTTGTTTTTTCGGAATAATGTTTTGGCTTCATTTTTAATGTACTCTTTCTCTTTAATAGTTTCTTCTGTGTGTCCTGATGCTGATTGCCATTTTTTGGCTATTCGGAATATCTTGCGGTAAAGGCCAAGAACTTCTTGTCGAGTAACTGGTGTCATCTAAAAAAAAACCCACAAAACCCCAAACATATGCATGAACATTTGCGTTGCTAAAAGGCCAGCAAGCAGTACAGTTTTTCACACAATTGAATTAGTTTAAAAATATTTCCACTATCTAAAGATATGCTGAGCTATATGAAAAGAACTGAAAAAGCTGTAAACAATAATTAGCTGTTGAAAGCTGAAGACCCAGGCCAGCAAAGTATTTAAACTGATACTTAAATCTGTCTCCATTCAGACTTGCTCAAAGTTAAGCACTTGCTTTAGTGCTTTGCTGAATCACAAGCCTGGTACAGGAATGCCCGGGTTGTGTTTCACTGCTGTTTTGCAACAGACATTGGGCAAGTCACCGAAACTCTGAGCATCCCCCTTCCTGTGAAATTGTCATACCAATGCTGAGCCTATCTTTGCAAAGCATCTTGAAATCTGTGAATAAAATACATGATAAAACCACCACAATATTGCTGAAAAGCAGTATAGGTTTCAGAAGCTGAGCAGCTTATTTGTGATACCACAACAGTATGTAGTAATGATTCAGCTGGTTTGAGGTGATGAAAAGGTGATGAAAGCTATTTTATCTAAGCACTGCAGGAGAGGCAGACTAACTTTGGGTTTAGGAAAGTCCTGAATGTCTTGATTTTCAGAGAGCTGTGTACCTGCTGAGCCCACTGAATCAGCCTCCAGGTGTGATAAGAATCTTTGTCAGAAATCAAGAATGAAATCCTACTCTTATTCTATGTAAATGAGTATTTTATCATGTAAGTGGTGCCACTATTTCATCCCAGACCACAACTGTCCCTGAGACAAATCCACTGCTGGAATAACAGCACTTCTGACATGGATTAGATTCATAGAAACAATGACTTCTGCTTTAGGGACACTGCAACTGTCAAAGGTACCTTACTGTCCAAAAGGAAGGTGCAGCAGCACTGCAAAGTAAGTATGTGGATGCAATGAGGAACAAGTGTCAGGGACAGGCCATTATCTGACTGCCTCAGGATCCATTTGCCAACCTGGWGCTCTAGTTAGCGTGGCTGAATCTACCCTGAAATCAGACCTGTGCGCTGGGAATAGCTCCTCCGGAGGACGGTTTGGAGCAGGGTAATTCAGACAGCCTGAACTGCCCTCTGGAGGGAGCACTCTCTCCCTCGGTGACAGAGGAAAAGCTGCTTCCTAATGCATGCACCCGAACTACTGCAGAAAGTTTGGTAGTGTGGCCATCACCCATTTCCTTGCAGTCTGTGGCAATTCCTGTTATTGTGGGTAGCAGAAGAGGGTTTCGAACCAAAGTCTTCTCAGGCCATACAGTTCTCAAGTGGCTGCCTCCACCACCGCAGCTGACCTCCACTAATACTTCAGTACGGTCCTCCTGTGGCTTCAGTCTTTTCCTCACCAAAGTTGGAATTACAGATGCTAACCTGAAGACAGGATTTGGCCCATAGTTCTTTTTGCTAAAAAATCCCAAACTATTAAATCCTAGCCTTTTTTGTCTTAACTGTTGCCATGATCTAAAGACTTTCTGTTGTTTCGTGAACTCTGTTACGGATCTTAAGAAGTACAGACATAAAACTATTTTTCTCTGATTCTTAAGAGAGCGCATTTTTATTTTGCTATTTGTATTTTAACATGTTTAACCAATCATATCTTTTTCCCCCAGATATAAAAATGATTCTTCCTACCCAGCAGAAAGTATTTCTAGTAAATGTTTATGGTATTTCTAGGAAACAAATATCCACAATAAAATAGCTAGGTAGTCCCAGCTTGTCAAACACTTTGGAATAAATGCTTCACTTTATCCACTCTACAGCTCCATTTCAGGCAATAAAATTAGTCATACACGAAGCTATGCACGTATGTGTATCTGAAAAATCATTGCTTCCCTCTGTCAAGTGCATATTTTGTACAGAAAATAAACAGTTCAATTACAAGGGCTGACACCTAGCACAAGCTGAGTCCCAAATCATGTCCTCACCTAGAGCACCTCCTGGCCTCGCCCCTCTGCTTTTATTTGAAGGTGTCACCTCTGGTGGAGCTGGTAATACTCTTTGTTCCCTGCTGACAGCTAATAAAAGGTAGCACTGCACTAGAAACTTGCTGCTTAGGTTTTCATGTAATCCATAAAGAAAATAAGAGGAATAATGTCAGGGGAAAAAATGTTTAAAATACAGGTTTAAATTCTGATCTACGCATCGGACAATTTCCAAGGCCACAACTTGGGACAGTGTATGCCCTTTGTTCAGAGCTGTAATCACACCTGTCTCTCTTGGATTTTGAACATACCAAGAATCTGTTTATAAAGATTTTGTTTAAAAGTTTAGAACCAACGATTTTTTTTTCCCCACTAGTTGCTTCCGCTCCCCCACCTAGAACTTATTTTTTCGTTCTTTAATTTCTCGGTGTTGGAGTTGATACAGAACTGTGTAGCCCCTCATCTAGGCATGGGCTGCACTTTCACATTATTGCTCTCCTTCCCACATATGCTAGATGATGTAAAAGACATTAAGCAGCTTTTCATATATACTCAGCAACCAGCTGCTCCCGTGGCTCATTCAGTCAACAATTTCTAACACTACAGACCCGCTCATAAACCATTTCTGCAAAGATACATAAATGAAGGTGTGAGGAGCCCTTCACAGACAGAGGACCCCCTGTCTGTCTATCACAGGAAAGGATGAGAGCAAATAGGACAAAATTCAAAGCCTGGGTCAGATTCTGATCTGAGTGGGAGTGTAAATAGGGAATAATTCCACCGAGAGCAAAATTATTTCCAACTTGAAATGTTGTAAATGAGATTGGAGAGCCCACACCGACAGAAATGTAAGTGACGGTACAAGTCATGTATCAGGTGTAATTTTGTCAAGTGACACTACTTGTATTAGTTTTGTGGGTGTGCAAAATGATTCTGAGTGGGACAGAAAGGAAGATAAGGGAGGCTTTCATGTCCTTGTAGTTACTCATCTTGCAACTTACATCTTTGGCATTTAAATCATAATTACATCTCACATCTCTGGAATGCTAAGTGGATGTTACACCACTTTCCCACTAACACTCATCTTGTGGTAGTCACACCCATTGTTTAACTTCTGCCACCCTTCATTTCATTGCAGAATGCAGCCCACAGAGGTTAACCACAGGCGTTTTTGTCAAAAAGTACAGGGCTATTGTATTAKCTGAGCAAATTTCAGGTGTTTACTGCAACAAAACAAAGTGGGAGAGGTCAAAGGTAGGTCTGTATGCACAAACATATCAATGGGAAAAGTGGTAGGTTGCAGGCTGGTTTTGAGCTGATTGTTAGAATGAAGCCTTTGGAGGGAAGCCAAGCGTTGCCTTCCAAATAAGCATTTGCTGGATGCTGTGGCAGAGTTCTGACAAGGCAGGGTTGTATCCTTCTTTTGATCTACATGCAAAGCCCTGTTATCAACATGCAGATCAAGCACATGAAATATCCCATTGTATCCAAACTTGCAAAGGAGGCCTGAGCAGTTAATGAGTTACTGCATGATGAAGACGCAAACTTTTTTCATTGTTAATTAAAACAAATAATCCTTTAGACTATAAAATGTAATAACAAGTTTTTCTTTCAGGAAACAAATACACATTCCTTTGGATTTTTAGATGGTTGACCCAAAAGTTCACTAATCTGAATGATCAGTGAAACACCAGTCGTCTTTTGCTATTTGCAGGTTTGTTTAGAATTTAAATTAAAAGTTTATATAAAAAAAAGGGACGGAATCTGTCAACTGCGCTGTAAAGTGACCCCAATAGTGCACTGTCAAAGCAAAGTTAGGACAGACGGCAAGCTGCATGGATACTGACTACTTATATACGAGCAGCTAAATTACAGCTCCTTCCCAGCGAGGGATGCTTGGCTAAGAACGTGTGTCCAGCACGCTCCTCCTGTCTGCACAGCTCCTTTGCTGAAGTTGTAAGTTTATTTTGTTTCATCCTTTCTTTTCAAGTCAAGCATTAGCTACTCACTTTAAACAGAAAATCTGCCAGCAGCAAGTACATAGAGAATTTTAGGAAACAAAGGGTGAAAGTAATAGCCCATGGGGAAAAAAAGGATATTTTAAAACAATAGATCTTTTCTTTTACATCCCAGCTAACTAGGGCATACATTAGTAACACACGCTTAGCGCTGATGCTGAAACTATATTTGCTCAGGGGAGGAGATGGTGGGGAACGGAACTCTGCGTGAAATAATTTGAAAAAGCCGCTTTGAACTTCCTAGGTGTAACATGTTTTATTTAGGAGCAACACAACTTCTATTTGACAGCTGGTTTGCTACTGGCAAGGAGTCCTAAAGACACAATGACAAACTGCTGGGCTGATTGCCTTCTGAATCAAGCTATGATCACGTTTCTGTTATGGAAATAAATGACATAATTCAAAAGCATAGTGGATCAACATTATAGTATGGAACATCATCAGCTACAGCCTGTATGACAGTCTGTATCTCATATTTTCAAATGCACTCTTTGGCTAACGTTTATTTAAAGAGATGCAAAAAATTGCGCATATCTGGCTTTTTTTTTTTTAAGAGCTAAATTATACCACTTAGCTAAAGAGTGACCTGCAGTCCCTCTCCTGCTTCTAGTGCAACAGATAATCAATCATTCCTTTCACAGCTACCCTGTGAAACAAGCAACTAGAGGTCAGTAATCCATATTCATCTTTCATGCAAGTCTGCCAAAATGAGTCTGTGGTCCTTAAGGCAGCAATGACTTTGGTCTATCATTTCCTTGAGGGACAACAACTGAAACAATGAGTTCCTGTGGCACAGGGAGAATAGAAGGGGTCACAGATTCCTCTGATAGCTGGGCAGGTCACATGCCTTCCAGTGATATTAAATTTCAAAATCCAGTTTCCACAAAAGTAATTTTATCTTCTTTTACTCAAATCAATGACTTAGTGGCCTGTCACAGCTAGTACCCTGCAAACATCGACCACATGTGGTTGCAGTATGTACCTAGCAAAGTGAAAACTTCATTTGATTTTCATTCTTGATTGAACGTTCATACATTTTTTTTTAAGATTCAGCCAAAACCAAATAATAGCAGAACTTCAATCACAGCTAAAATATTCCATCTCCACATGGTGAAAACCAAACTAAAATGAAAGATCATATTCTTCCATGATGGTGTTACATCCTCATTTCTACCAGTGATGCAAGCCTCTGTAAATTTCAAGACATTTCCATCAAGGATTAATTTGACTCCCAACTATTTCTCACTGTTTCCATCTAGAAGCTGGAATCATAAATCTATGCAGAATTGGTGAAAAAGAACCAAGTTACTGAATCAAGTTATTCAGTAACGATATCTGAAAGCAAGGTGACTTTCACATGGTTTTAGATTTTGTCATGCCAGTATCTTTCTGCTGGCAAACTGAAGTGATCTGAAACCCTGATCTGAAACACTGACTGACAGCTCTGAACCAGCCTCTCTGAGTCTTTGCACTTACACTGTTCATCAGTGGGGATGAGAACTCTGCCATTCTATTCGTGCCTCGGATTTCTGACTGAACTTGGATCTCTTTTAAGCTTTCTCTTACRTATGGAGCGGTCTTTTGATCAGAAAAAGGAAACTGCATGCAAAAAGAATATAATTAAATACTGAAAGCAAGGACTTGGATTTTATCACTGGTTTTCCTATGTAATTTCAAATAAGTGAAATTGCAGAAAATTAGGATTCTCCAACATTCTCTTCATTTGAATAAATGAAAGTGGAAACCTTAACTAATCCCTTTTGATCACAGAGTTTTCATTTTCTTAGTCTGAGGTGGTCAAGGCATCATCTGGTTTTAGTAGGACGTACAGACTCTTGCTCTGGGAGTGCCTTCTGTGCCGTAGTAGCCTCAGGAAGAACAGAAATGCTGACTTAGACTATGGAGAGGGGGAGGGGAAACAAAAAAAATTGCTTTCCATATTTCTTAGCTTTCTCCTGAAAAGCAGGCAGTGTCCAGGTAAACTCTAAAGCAATACGAACTTGTCTCTTAGTCTTGTGCAACCCTGTCGCTCATGCTTTCATACATTTAGAACCATCTTCTCCTCCTTTGTGTTTAGTTCCCTATTAGTTACAAGCAGAGAAAAGAGGTTTTAATGCAGAGCAACACATTTAGCAGAGAAAATGAAGTCTCAGCTACCCTTGGATGGCCTTACTTATATAATACAGAAGCATACAGAAATATAACAACATGGACACAATACCCAGTATGGATTTATGCACCTTATTCATACCTTGACTTTGAGCCAAATGCAGCTCAATGCATGAATAGAAGTATTTCCCAGCATTAGAACCGCTCCCTAACTCGAGAACAGGTATAAATATTAATGCTAGCAGAGAAACAATCCTCCCTACCCCCGTCCTTACTTCGTTCTGTGGGTCGTTTAATAAAACTCATTTCATGAACCCTCCGCTTCAGTTTCCAAATGCTTCGGTCCCAGGACATTGATAGATAGGATTTTTAGTCACTATTTGAGAACTATAGCAGGGCATGTATTGAAAAAAAAAATGTTTTTTGGAAATCAAGTGTGTGAATCCCATTCAAATTTAGGAGTTTTGGAACAAAGCCTCACACGGTATCTGCACTAGACTCTCCTGAACGGTGTTCGGATCAGCCTTTGAGGCCTCCTGCCTCACAGACAGCACAAGGGCAGAGGAACACGGGGTCAGGGGAAGTGCCACTCTATCTGTCCCAGAGCCTTCTCCCGGTTTCTGCGGGGAGACGACCCTCAGGCCTGGTGGTGACGGGATGGGAGGACACCCCCCTGACGTGAGCTCCAGGTCTGCAGCAACTGCAGGCCCAAGTAAGCAGTTCAGGACTCCTTACGCACAGGACCTTCCCCACGCCACCTGGAAGCTGGGCCATCCCACAGCCATTCCTGCAGCCACTGGTGTCATCAGGCAGGCACAGGGACTGGCTGGGCAGCAAGGCCGCCACGTTCCTCGCTCGGGGGGCCAGGCCTGCCCCGGCAAAGGCCACGGCCACGCAGCACAGGGCAGGCAGTGGCACTGTGGGTGAGAGCAGGGTGGCTGTGGGGCTTGGCAGCCCTCCGCATCCTGAGCACCGCACAGGGTTGCTGCCCGTGCTAAGATGGCGCTGCCTCCCCCCCGCCGTTGCCAGGAACCGCCCGGCCGCCGGGGGGCGCTGCAGGCGCGGGCGCCCTTCTGCCCCCTGGCGGCCGGGGCGGCACTGCCCCCGCAGCCGGGCGGAACCAACGCGTGCAGCGGAGGGGGTTGCCCAACCCCCCAAACCTCCAGCCTCTCCCCTCCCCTCCGTCTTCCCCGCGTGTCGGCTTGCCCGCCCTCCACCCCCTCGCTTTACCTTCGGGAAGAAGCGCGCCGAGGCCCCACTCCCCGCCTTCGTGCGGCGGTTCCGCCCCGCTAGGCTGCGTCCCCCCGCTTCGGTGGGCGAGGGAGGCGGCGATGCCTTGCCCTCCCTGCCCTCACCGTGCGTGCGGCGTCGGGGACGTCGCCGTACGTCACGGCGCGGCGCGCGGCGCCGCCGCCAGCTGACTGCTCACCCCCGGAAGTGATGCAGGGAGGGGGAGGCAGTCTCGCAGGGAGCCGCGGTGGTGAGTGAATTGGACCATGTCTCTTCCCGTCCGCGCCGGGCTGCGGGCGCCGCGGGCGGGGGGGACGGCGGCGGCGGGAGCGGCGGGGGGCTCGGCGCGGCGCGGCCCGGCTCGGCTCGGCCGGCGGGGCTCGGCCGGCAGCCTCGGCGGTGGCGGGGGCGGGGGCCGCCGCTCTGCCCCTCAGCCCCGCCAGGGCCGGTTGGGCGCTGGGGGCCCCGCGCCGCCGCCGCTGCCCTCTCACGGCGGGGCCCCCCGGAGCCGCAGCCCGTCCGGCCCCCGGGGCTGGCAGCCGCCGGGACGGCCCGCCGGTACCGGCGTGCCCGGCCGGGAGCCTCCCCCGGTGCCGCGGCGCGGGGCGGTCCCGTCCGGGGCGCTTCTCCGGTTGGCGTTTGTTGGGTCTCGCTCCGAGCAGGCCGGTGCAGCGGCTCAGCAGACGCGTAGCGCTGGGCGCCGCCGAGCCGAGCCTGCCCGTCGCTAACTCGTGTGCCCCGAGTACTGGCGCTGGCTCGCTTCGGGGTTGGGGTTTTTCTTATTTTTTTATTTTCGTGCGTGGYGTCTGCAGGATCCTAAAACGTTTCGGGACAAACCACCTCTGCGTGCAGCACCGCATCCCCTCCAGGGCTGAGGAGGTCGGCTGCTTTGTTCAAGTACGCTTCGTGCCCAGCCCTTACACGTGTGACACGAGAAGGTGTATATTCATAGTGTTTTCAGGAAAAAGAGAGAGAAAATGTAGAGCAATCTATTTCCGAGATAGTTCTCGTAATCTGAACATACCACCTTTGCACAGCCACTTTTCTTCTGACTTTAGCTTCCACTCCCTCTCCTGAGTATGTTTCCCCCTCCTGTGAAAGCTGCAGTCTGCGTTAATCGCTCTTGCTCTTTGGGGCTATGGTGGTACTAATAAGCCATTCATAACAACTTGAATTGTAACTTGCATAATCAGTGTTTCAAGCAAGTACTGGTTGAAAGAATATGCCTTTCCTATTAGTGCTGTGGTTGCTGGAAAGAATCATTGATTATCTTTTAAATAGTTAACACTGCTGATACGCTGTCCTTCAAAATGTTACATTGATAACTGAACAGTCTGATGCCAAGTATTGGAATACAGCATTGATCCACAGCTGGTAACTTTTTTTTAAATGGTAATGTCTGCCGCATAATTTAAAGGGGTAATAGGTTAAGTGGTCTGCAAGAAGGGGTATAGCTGTACAAACAAAAAGCACAGAACTGCCTTACCTTTCTGAAAATTACAGACAGGCCTCACTGGCAGCTGCAGTTGTGCTGCATGGTCTGTCTTTTTTTTGGGAGAACCGTTGATCAGAAGACAACTCTTCTAAACACGTTCTTATTATCTGTTTAAGAGCCTCTTCGTTAAACAGTTAATGTGTAACTACGGTATTAGTGTTTTATTTGGGCTAGCAATGGGAAGAGAGAATGTCTGAGTACTGGTGTTTCTCGAGGGCGTCTGAACACTGCTGCATGTTGCCCTGGTAAAAGATAATCCTCAGAAAAGGAAACATAGTCCCTTGGTTAAGACTGCCTGTGAAAGTAAAGAGGTCTGACTTCATGTTCTTGTCAGTTCTGTAGTTTGTCTTTAAAATCTTTCCACGCAGGTGTGTGTTAGTGGTCTGTGGAAAACCTTCATAACCCTTTACATGAAAGGCAGCATGCAGTCTAAAGCAAAGATTTTCTGCACATCAGCAGAAAAAGGAGAGCTGGTGATCTGTGTTGAATTAGTTCAGATTTGCAAAGTACAACTGGCTTTACAAACTTACTGCAAATATCAGCTCTTGCAATGATTTCTAAAATTCTGATTATTTCCTAATAGCAAGTTATATGCAGGCATGAATGATTATAATTCTTAAAAAATTTCACAAAACTATTAATGGGGGAACTTACAGCTTTGATACTAGTTGGCTGCTCAATGTGATGCTTTTGAAATTGCTTTCATCTTGAGACTGATAGCCTGCAATGCGATCTGTAATCAGCTCCTGGATCTTTAAGGCTGGGTTACGTGCCTTCTCTGCACAGTTTCTTGCTTTTTTTCTTTTTGGAGTTGAACATTGTCGTGTTCATAGCAAATTCTAACTGATTTACGTCAGTAGTTCTTACAGTTTGTTGATCTTGGAAATTCATTCATAATTACATCTTGCTTCCATTTAGCGTGAATTGTATTAAAAAAAGGTGATCAGATGGACTGAAGGGGTGGCTTTGAGAGAAAACCAAGAACAGCTCTTTTGGAAGACCATTACTGAAATTAGTTAAAGAAGTATATATTGAGCAARAGGGGCTGCCAGACAGTTTGACAGACTTCTGAGGCAACGGGACTTGTTCTGACAAATTTGTGTGTGGATGAGGAAGAGGCTTGGTTCTGCTGCTTTCTGTGGTTCAGCTTAAGGAACAGGAAAAAATCCTGTATGTTGTGTGTATGTGTATTGAGGCAGGGGAATATAAAGTAGATGGAAAGGGGGTGGAAGAATGGGGGATAGACATGAGTCTTCTAAACTTGCACTTCCTCATGGCAGAAAAGGGTGTAAAGGTGGTTTGGATATAAAGAGATGCACAGCTGCAGGTCGGCAGGAGTGCGAGTCCCCCAGTACTGCTCAGAACTGTCCCACGCTGTAGCACTCTGTTTTCTTTATTGGTGCGGGGGAAGTGTTGATAAATTTAATTTAGAGCCTTGGAGCATTATGAAATCCATCGTGGTGGGGTTTTGGCAGTTTGTAAGAACTTGCAAAGTGCAGAAACAATGTTATTGTTCCATTAGGCACATGGGTCTGTAGTAGTGAATGTGACAGGAAAACTCTGCTCTGAGTAAGAAGAGCCTGTAAAAATAAAGGCATGGGATGTTAGAAAAACAGTCCTTTCTTTCATCCTCATTCTTAAAAATAAAGAAGGAGCTGAAGACTGGTAGCCGGAATTCTTGGAGACTGAAAGAACAATCTGTAAACACTTGAGGGACTTGGTAGTCACAAGAAGATAAGAGGGAACCCCCTTAACAGCCTTCATCAGAATTCCCTGACTGGCTCCTTCTCTCTGGCTGCTTCTCCCTAGGGRTCTGCATCTTATCTCGCTGGCTTCCTTTCCTCTATTTGCCTCTGACTAATAGGCTTTGTCTTCTGGTTACTGGAAGTCTAATAATTTCTTTTGTCTCTTCCCCCTTCCTCCTTTTAAAAATACTAGATTAAATGGCTGTAATGTTTTGCAGATTATCTGCATTGGTGACATGGATTAATTGTATATTTGACTCTTAAGTTATTCAGCAGTAATGACATAGTAACTTGACTTGAAACAATGGTAATTTCATGGCAAATGTTCAAGGCAAATGTTGCCTTCTGGTTAAGAGCCACCTGCAATTTACCCACTGTAAACATATGACACCAGTAAACTGTCTGTGCTAGTTTTCTCAGTGTCTTCTATACAGTAAGTTGTCTCAAGTGTGTCTTTTGAAACAGTCAGCTATCTCTCTCTTCTTCCTCCCCCCCCCTTCTTTGGACTCTAGTTTGAGTCAGGTAATTACAGATCTGGGCTGAAGCCTTCCGAGGGAGTGATCAGAAAAGCCAGGACTTGCAGATGTGCTCCCCTTTCATGAGAAGGTTTTGTGGAACTGCTCAGCTACCGGTAACTGGCTGTCAGTGAGCAAGTCTGAGAGCCCCAGGGGCGATGGTGGTTGGCAAACCGAAGGGGAGCTCTGCTTTCCCTTGCACAAATGCCAGTAGTCTTTATGGTGACGTAAGGAGGTTCTCCTTGTCACATGTGGCTGCGGTGTGGCAGTTTGGTGATGTTTTTACATTCTGGTCTCAGTGTTAACCTGAACAGAGCAAACAGGGGAAGAGAAAGTGAATCAAAGCTTCTTGCCTAAAAGATAGTCTGAGAACTAACCCATTTAGACTCCTTATGTCTCCATTTTATCCATGTGTCTTGGGGGGCAGCTCTCCAGTCCAATGATCTGCATCTTGAAGGAAGCAGAAAATCTGGATTTTAGGTAAAGGTTGTTTAATTGCAATGTTTTGCTACTAGAAGAGTGATGGTTAGGGGACTTCCCTATATTATTCCTTAGTAATAAAGAACTCTTTCACAGAAGTAGGAATACTGTAGAGAAACCAACAAAAGCATAGATGGTGAGACAGGATTCCAGTGAAGAGAGTGAGCTAGTATATCTTCTGGTGTCTCAGAAAGAATAGTTATAAATGCTGTTCTGTCTGTGACATCTGTTTTGTGAAAGACAAAACTTACTTAGCAAAATGTGAGAATGCTGTTACTGACCTCCTGTCACAGTTTGTTACTCCCAGAAAGTCAGACTGCCAAAGACAGTATGACATAGTTATTTGTTGTCTCACTTTTCCTATTTAGTGAACATAAGTGGTTTTTTTAAACCAAACGGATTATGTGCTCCTGAAAAATACCAGTCTTATTTTTGCATCCATGTAGTAGCACAAAGTGACAGTTTTTAGTTCTTACTCTGAAATTTTTTAGTGTGATACAATTTTTCCTTCTGCAACTTTGAAACATCTAATGCAGTCAGTCTTATCCTTTTGCTTTAAAATTGAAAGGGAGGGAGAAAAATCATCTTAACGCCTATGATTATGGGAGGTGTGTGTAGCTTAGTAATAGACTCACAAACACAAATATCCTAGAACTTGGTTTTGGTCATACGCTGACTGTTCAATATTTTCATTGCAAATGAGTCTGTACAGAAAGCCTCGAGTACTCTGGATCAGCACATAAATGGGCGGTCTGGAAGTGCCAAAGGTCTGATGTATACCAGCTTCAAGCACAGTTACCTGTGCTTGGAGTTAGTGATTATGTCTCGTGAAGCACAGGATAGATACCTACACACCTTACGTCTCCTGTGAGACACAGGACATCAAGTGAAATCAAGGATATGTGAAAACTTAATAACAAAATGTGTGCRTTGGTTGAAGCTGCCACCAGATTTCTCATGGAGAGCTGAGAGGCTTTGTTATAACTGATGACCTAAGTCCGAGTACTCAAAGSAGCTCCTCTGAAGCTGTTGATACAGTTAACATCTAAATACTGCAGCATCCTTTGTACAGTGTGAAGTGTTAGTGTCRTTCACTGTAATAGGGAAGTCAGGACTCAAATCRGTAGAGCGCGCTAGGGTCTCTGCARGTGGCTTTGTGTATTTTCTGCTTTAAAAACTGCAGTCAGTTTAAAAATCCAAGCATATGCTCTTAAAGCACTTTCCGATATCAGTCCTTTCACTTAGAACAAYTCCTTGTACATAACTTAAATATGATTCCAGTTTTTACGTGGTCAGCTGGTAATGAAGTTCCTACATAACTGCATGAAATGAGTGATTCTTTTGGCTGGCAGCCTGTAAACTATGTTACACTTACCGAGATGGCTAGCGGGCCTTCTGTAAACTCCTTATGAGCATCTGCTGCCAGAAGCGATCTTATGAGGTGGTCTGGCTCTTGTCTTTAGACTTGTCCCTTCGCTGCCCTGTTAGGCAGCTGTATGGGTCACGGTTCTCACAGCTGCTTTGTGCTGGAGATGGGACACTGTTAACCAGAGCTGCTGGAGGGACTTCCCTTTTTTTGTGTGATTGGTGTGTTTTCTTARTTGTTGAGAGCAGTAAGAAATATCAAGTTATTCACTTATTACAATTAGTTTAAAGCATATCTTATTATTACAGGAATCACTTGATATCTACCTGAATTATATTCAGCTGAATGTAATGGATGAAGGTGCCTTGGCCACTTCAAGCTGAAGTCTGCTCGCTGAACTYGGTGCAGAAGAAAATCTGTGGACACTTAGCTCAGTTTAAAAGTAAATGTTTTTTTCCATTGCTGAGTGGATTGTAGACCGAGGTGGTTTTTCAAAGTTATTCTGGTTTGGCTACAGGATAGTTGCAGTTTTCCGTAGATTCATTTACGGAATTGACTGAGACAGAGTAAGGTAAATATTTGTAGCACAGCTACTTTCAGATGCTTACAGTGGGATGCATCTGTCAAATATCTGAGGATCATGGTTTCTGTTGGTTCCATAATCTGCAGTTTTGCTGTAGAGATGTGAACCGGTTGTGTCTGAGCACAGAGTAGCTCTTCCCCTGGCATGTGCTGCTTTAATTATTCATAATACATACCGAGGTGCTAAAGGTCTGTCATGCTGTGCAAAAGTTGCAGTGTACCCTGGAAAAATACTGAAGGATTATTCTTTACAACCCTTTGCACATTAAAGGGAAAAAACCCACAAACCCTCATTAGATGATGATTTGCTTTTTTGTAAGTGCTGGACCTTGAGAGTGGTATGGCCTTTGACAAGGATCTCGGGGGAGAGGGGGAAGACTGATAGTTTTTAAATGGATGGAGATGAATTGCTCAGTGACTGAATCTTTGTTTTTTGAAGGTGGCAGATTCAAACTTATCCAAGGTTTGAGTTACGTGCAGTGAAATAAACGAGTTTGCTCCTGTCTAAGTATGGATGAGGTAGGGAATCGGATGGAATCTGGTTGGGGTTCTTGTTTCCACTTTAGTGAAAATTGATGGCGTGATCTTGAACAGCCACGTCATTTGGCTGTGTTGATTACCCCTCTGCCTGTTGTCTTGCTCATAGCCTGAATAGACTTCTCAAAACAAGTACTGCTGCTGTGTGAATTAGTTCATTAATTTATTTACATTACAGAAGTACCTGAAGGCACCCTTCTAAGATTTTACGCTATTTAGCTAACTGGTCTTGGGTTTGCTCTGTGAAAATACAATAATCCTAACAAATCATTCCACCCACCTAATAAAGTAGGATGAAGCACATAGTAGGAAAGGATTTAAAACTTTTTAATGGGGCCAAGTGGAAAAACAATGAGAAGTAATTGGGAAGTAAGGTATTGTGTGGTTAGAGAGTGTAAAAGAAAGGGAGGGATTCGAAGATGGTGCATGTGTGTCTGCTGAAAAAGCTGCTTAAGGAATGTGTCTTCCATGAGAAAAAGTAGTAAGGTGCCTTAACTATCTCTTTCCCTATCATTTTTCACATTATTATTCATTTTTTTCTTAAGCTAACCTTGTATAATTAGCTGCACACAGTGAACTACAGATCCGAAACATCTATTCCATTTTTTCTTAAGACTACTTGTTGGAGTTTGAACATGAAATGTGGTGTCATGCCCTGTGTCTTAGTAGGGTGCTCTTCAAGAGTGCAGAAAGCAGGTTTCTTCTGCCCAGAGTCTTGAATGGAAAAATCTCCCTTGATGTCCCAGCCCTGGACTTGAAGTGACAGCACACCATGTCGAGGTGCAGTTGTTTGTTAAGAGATTTTTGCCTGCTTCCTGGTGACTGTGGGGCTTCTTCTAGGAAGAGATTTGGTGATAGCTCTGGTCCTTGGCACTGAGAGCTCACCCAGCATTATGGACTGTAGACATGGTGAAGCAGTTTCTGAATCTATTGTTACTTGAATTTTTTTTGTAGTTATTTTTATACCTGCCCCTCTCTTCCCTTCCAAACTAGTTAAGCCTTTCCAGTATGGTCTTTCTCAAAGAAGTCCACATCTCATTTGAGAAAGTATTCAGGCTTCCAACATACGTGTTGTCTGGCTTGGTTTTCCCATTGACTGCCATTTAGCCTTCTGCCAAGTGGCAGCCAAAACTCTGCATGGTCCCTTTTCATGCGTCTGTATAACTAGCTTCTACGCCGATACAGGTGTGTTCTGTAGAGACAAACTTTACCCAGTTTGATCAGATTTCTAAATCTGGTTTGTTTCCAAAGCTCAAAGCAAGGTTAATCAGAAATAGTTTGTTATTCTGATTTGGAACAGATTGACAAAGTCCCCATCTGTATGCCCCCAAAATCATAATCTGGCTGTAATTCATTGAAATGTGCTTGAACTGCAGGAAGCCTGACAAACTACTAATTCATTTTAACTAACTGCAGCAGGACTTTCCTGCTTTTAGACTTCCTCTCAAGTAACTTTGCATAAATGTATTTCTGCAGCAGAGGTGCGGAGCAGATCTGTGTGACAGACTGGTGCTAGCACAGCGCTTGGTTAGGGATGTGGTGAGGTGTCTTCTGGGCTAATGAAAGCCCATAATGTGCCCATTGTGCTGGAGTCAGAGTGCTTTTGCTGAGAAAGTTTCATTGCAGGTTATGACTTGAAATAAGCAGTTTCCATAACGTGATGGCTTTGCTGACCGAAGCTTCGTTTATGCTTGAACACTTATGCACCAAGTGCTTTGGTGCTGTAGTATGAAACTCTTAACTGCACAGTAAAATCTTCCCCATGCAGAGTTGATCCTCTCGATTTCTGCCTGCCGGAGAGGGAAATGATATCACTAATTCTTCACTGATTCCCCACAGAAAAGCAAAGAAAGTTGCCTTTTGTGGGAGCGCTATCAGCTACCCCTGGAAAAGCTGCTGAGGACAAGTGTCGAGGGCGATAGCAGCTTTGGCGCTGCAGTGTTCTGCAGCGTGATCCCCCGTGCACCAGTGCTCAGGAGAGCCAAAGTCACAGGGGGGAGTCGGGCACAGGTGCAAAAAGAAGCAGGTGAGCAAAACAAAGGTCTCCATAATCCTGAGGGTGCACACCATTTACTTCTTATTTTCTCAGTGGACTGCTGAGTGGGATTGCTAATGAATGATGCAGGCTGTTTTCTGAGTTACTGTAGCGTGACGCTCCTCCCGCACCAGCAAGGGGGGATGCTTGGTGATTGTAGCATGCGGCTATACCTTGCAACCCTGACCCAAGGACTGAATTAAAATCTGTGCCATGAAAGTGTTGATGCTTCTTTCCACCCCCACYGCAGTCACCTTGCGTGATTTAGGATGAAGTCAGCCACAATGCATTGCTGCCTTTAAATACAGACTTGAAGAGCTTGGTTTAACTGCTAACTCATACTAACTTTTTATTCCACATCCCATAATTGTGTTGTCACAGAAGTTTACGCTTGCTACTACATTAAAAATTAAAAAAAGGTGAAATGGGCAACTTGGTAGAATAAAAGTAGTAAGAATGGGGGAAGAATTGTAGCTGGTGGTTCTAACAGATGTTAAAATTTCTGGCTCCTGGCTCCAGACAGTGTGTGTCTACAGGTCAGCCAATGTGGAAACTACTTCAAACAACCCGAAAAAGTTTGGCTTTTGCTGGGTAGGGCTGAACTGCATCAGATTCAGCTTCTTTTGAACTTGAAATAAGTGTTTGCTTCCAGTACGTGCTGTAGTCAACTGGAAATGCAGATTTGGTGGATCGTAGATTTCTTCCAAAGAAACACAAATCTGTTTGAAAAGTAGTTAGTTTATTGCATAAAGTTGCCATGACAATGGTTTTTAAAATGTGAAGTGTAAGATGTTGCTTCTCCTCTATTTAAGCAGGCTCCTAGGGGAATGAGGCTGCGCGGCACCCTGTGTCCCTCCTGTCCCTTCTTTCCTCCCCCGATGATTTATAAAAGGAATTATTTAGTTGCAGGGGGCCAAAAGAAATTAACATAGGAGTGCCAGATGTTACATTTTCTTAAATTCTTGAAATTCATGGGATGCTATGGTCAAATAGAAAGAAATCCAAGCTAGTGCTTCCACCGTGAGAGAGGCAGGAACTCCTCTGTTCCCATACACATTTAAGCTGGCTGGTGGCTGCGCACCCGCACAGGGCGGCCCTTTCAGCAGGAGTGTATGCTAAAAGAACTGTGAGGCTGTTGGGGAGGGCAAAAGGGTTGTTGTTTGTGTGGAAGATGAGGTTTGGAAGCGGAGGATATAAATCTAGAGTGAAGTAGGCTTTTTGGACTATCCATCTCAAAAGTAAACGCCTAAAAATGATTCAGCGGAGATACGTTTTTGCTCTCTATGTGTGTATTATGGGCGAAAATACCACTCCACAGTTACTGGGGGTTTTGAAGCGTTTTGGATGCCTGTTTCCCTGGGCTTTTACAAGCTTTTTAAAAAGCTTTGATCTGAACTAGGTTTTATTTGTCAGTCAAATTTGTCCTAATCCACGTATAGGACTCAAGTTCGGGGAAATCTCAACTTATGTGGAGAATGGCATGTGTGATAAGATCTTGTTTCATGGTTGTCTTTCTACGTCCATTCCCTACTTTCTACTGAAGAAAGCACTGAACAAGCTAACGTTCCCACTTGTTTCCTAAGAAGTAGGTCTCATGTAAAAAGTAAGTATGCAGAAAGGCAGCTTTTGATCGCCTGTCTGCTCCCTAGATGTACTAAGACCTGTGAAAACAAGACGTTTTAGTGCTTCTGTTAGTATGGTAGAGCAGAGGAGCTTTGCCAGAGCTTGCTTTTTTTTTCCTAGATCAGATACAAACAGAGGTGTTGACTAGGTGCTGCAGTTGTAGCTCTTGCTACACAAACCAGACATGCCTTTGTCTGTCATCTTCTCTTCAGAGCTTCGTAGTTATATAGCAGAGGTGGGAATCTAAGAGAAGTGAAGTTGAGCCAGCTCAACTGAACATGGGAAAACAAACATGGAAAAGAATGTGCTAGAGAATGAAAAAGAAGAATTACTTCCTAGACCCAAATTGTGCTTTGCTAGGTAGCAGCTGTCTGGCATTCACAGATTAAACAGCCGCTTAGCTAACATGCATTGACAATGATAGCATGTCCTCTGTTTTGCTTTGAGTGCGTGAAATGAGGAATTAAGTCTCCCATGCTGAAAGCCATAAAAGTATCCGGAAGTGTGTGTTTACTCCTAACAAACATTTGAACTTGTCTGTTGTATTCAGTACCTGATCTATGCTTTATATGCCAATGCAGAGTTAATGGTGTTAATGCTACTTTATAAGTCAAAAAGTGAAGTAGTTTTATAAAATGACTCTTTCAACAAATGGATTTTGGCTATGAAGGGTTTTATTAAATGCATAGTTGCTTCTGAACGATTTTGTGCATTTTATGGTTTTCATAGCCTCTTCTAAATGTAAAGATTTGTGTGGTCTTTTGTCTTATAGCGTTCCATGTGGAACCCAGGGAGCCTGAAGGAGGCTGTGAAGCTAGTGGAATGATTCCCTGTGTAGCTGAAACTATGTAAGTATTAGAAGTTTGCTTACAAGATCAATTGCCCAGCATCAACTGTTAGAGCAGCGATTGCTTCTGGTTCAGCAGTTGTAATGATCCTCTCGTGCCTCCCCAATGGAAAGCTGTGTGTATCTGTTTGGAGMTGGAAAAAGACGGGGCACCCATGATACTGTTCCCTACTCTCAGCTATTTTAGAAGTCGTGTATACCTGTCCACTAAAAGGTAGATAATGCATAGTGAAATTCTGTAAAGTTCTTACAGACTACGCTCAAGTGTTTGCGAAAAGTTGACGCTGGTTGAGGCTTAGTTAAGCTCTAGCAATGTTGTCTTTGCCTTAGCTAGTGAACTGCTACTTGGAAGGGATTTCATGGTTGGCTGAGCTGTGTTCCCTTTTGTTATAAGATTTCCTAAATTTGTCTTTGAGGTGTTCTTGAATGTATGGAGGTATTTTTCCTTTTCTGTCTTGGTGCTTTCTGCGTTTTGAAACTCATTGTAAATACCTTCTGATGCAACACTTTATTAAACAGCATAATGCTTGGCTGTGTTTTGTTGTTCTCTGTATGTATCCAATAATTTCTATTACTACAATAACATTGGTCATTAAACAAAAATACAGGGTTACTTAAATATCTCCTTTGCATCTTCTCTCCTCCTGCCAGCTCTCCCCCCCTTCAGTGCTGCTGTTTTCAATTGTGCTATGGTGTGCTTGTATGACAGAGAATTATTACTGAGTCACTTTGTTGTTTTGCTCCCTTCAAATCTTGGGTTATGTGTGAACTGGTCACTTGAAAATGGAGAAAAACTAATTTCCTTACAGCACTTCAAAAAAAACCAAAAAACAAACAAACAAAAAAACCCAAACAAAAAACCCCCCAAAAACCAAAACAAACAAAACCCAAAAAACCCTCCAAAAAACCCCCACAAAATAAAAAGCCCCACCAAGCATTAGCAAGGTCTTTCCAATCTTCTCTAGGTTTTCTGTTTAATGTATTGGGCAATACAGTTCTACACATCCTTTGTTCTTAGTGGGTGGCTTTCCTTTAACTGGCTGTATTCACCAGCACTAGTCTTCCTGTGTTTCCAGTTGCTTACTCCCTTCTAGAAAGGAGCAGAGAACATCATTGTCGATCTCTGCTTTGCAGTTCCTGTTATGTGGAAGATGGCCTCATGGGCATCTTGGTGATTCATATTTACTGTAGGTTATTGCTCAATAGTTGTCTGAGTAATCAGACTTCTTTGGGAGTACTGCATCCTGTAGCGCTGAGTACGTTCCGACCTTAGCCCTGAATGTTGATCTTTTTTAGTAGAATGGCAAAACTAGTGGTCAGCGCTGCCTTTTGTGTCTCACTGTTACATTGTACAACTGTGTTAGAGTAATTTTGCTCTTGGGAACTGATCCTTTTGGGAATTGGTGCCTTGCCACCCATCCAGCATAACCTTTGGGTACAAGAGAACTTTATACTTGTAGTTCCCGATCCAGCTGGGAGAAATATCTCTGCACATCCTTGTGCTCGCTTAACTGTAATTGGCATGACCTTGATGTGACATTTGCTTTGCTCTRCAGTTAAATGAGTAGCTCTGTTCGCTTTCCTGAGAGTGCTTTTTCATACTCCTTGAACACAGTTCAGTGCAGCTCCTGATGCTGCAATTAGATCCTCTCTCCAGCCTTCCTTAACAAAAGGGCCGAGTTCTCCCACTTGTTTCTATCTCCTTCCGAGGCTCTTGTTCCTTTCATGCCTTGAAACCTGAGTCATGTAGGAAGCGGAGGTGACTAGTAAGTGAAGTGGATCCAGCTCCGTGAAGGCATTTTATAAAAGGATAACTGATGGAACGCCAAAAGACTTTTCTCTTACAAAACCAGATACATGCACAAACTGCCAGCGGATGCAGTCTGACTTTTTTTTTTTTCAAGCTGCTTTTGCTATTTTTGGGGTAGAATGCTTCAAAGTGTCTGGCACATCGCATCAAGTTTCATGTAGTAGAAAAGTGAGGAATTGCAGCAACTGTACTTCGGTATCTTCTAGTGTTTGTTCATAACAAGTAGGATTGTGCTCTGAAAACCTCCTCGGCAGGGAGGAGGAAGGAAGAACTCCGTTACTGCAGGGAAGAGCAGTGCTAGCAGAGCCCAGGCAGTGGCAGTTCAGGAGCAGCAGTCAGCTCCCTGCAAGGCAAGTAGGTTGGAGTACAGAAAACATGTTTGTTAGAGGGGTACGCTGCGGGGGACATGGTTAACTTGCACTCTATGGGTTAATGTTACTGTGCTCTCCAGTGGTTTCTGGAAACAGCTGTTGGGACACTTCCTCACATACAGGTGTTTAATAGTGCTGGCTGACCTGCCCTCTATGTATTGTAATGCTGTCTTTTCATGACAGCAAATGACAATAAACCCCGTCTGTTTCATCATACTGGTGATGCCACTTTGTAGACTTTAATATTAGATTGTTATCGTTAATACAAGCCGTTGCTTAGGAAGCATGACAGCATGAATCACTTCCATTAGGAAAATTTATGGACGAAGTATGTAAGTTAGTCTTGCAAACTGTCTTTTTTTTTAAAACTTTAAATTGGGATTCCTAAAGTGAATTGGATTCATCTCTGTCCATTGTGCTGCGTGTGATTTGACTGCTACCAGCTACTTTAGAGGAAAGTACCATTCACTAACAGGCAGCTATTCTTTAACCTGCCACAGGGAAAAACTGTTCTGAATCCCCAACAGCTAATAATTGCTGTTATGTGTTTGAGCAGAAAGTTTTATAAACTAGCTAAACTCTGCTTTAATACTAGTTTTTACTCAGGATTTTTTTATTCTGTTCCTTTACTTGCATGCTTCTCCCTAAAGAAAAACTTAGCCAAAGTAGTGCTAGCTGCCTTTGAGAAACTGATGGAAGAACAAGAATTAGTGTAGATTGAGCATTTGAATTCTGATGAATTTAAAGGGGTGGGGGGAAAGGAAGGCTGGTGTCTGGGAGTTAATCACTAAGCAGTAATTTACACTGCCTAATGAAATCCTATTTATTTTGGTGTAATGAAAAAATGACTGGTGTAGACTAGAGAAGATGATGTTGCTCAGAAGCATGGCAGCACAGGAACCCATGCCAGGCTGTACTCTGCAATTCATAAAGAGCTGTGAAGTACTAAGGACCAGTGAAATTGTCTTTTGGGTTGTTTATGTGGAAATGCATATCTTAATGAATCCTTTAAAATACAAATGAATAAGAAGTTATTCTTGAACACATTAAATTGGACTTTACTTGCCTATAAAAATGATGCTACAAAGTTCATCTTTAAAGCTGTTTGATGAAAGGATGTACCAGATGTTTGTTCCTTCTGCTGCTTAAAAATAGGTTTTTGTTAGTTTTGTTTGTGGGTTATGGGCTTAAGAAAAGGGATTAGGGAGGGGAAGGGAAGCCAGGTAGTTGAAACCAGCATCTTGGTTGTAGTTGTACTGGCAAAAATATTTTTTTTGCTCATGAAACTGCATACGTGCTGCTTTGCCAAAACAGGTATAATGGCTGAGAAAAGATTTATGTTTGTAGTCCTAATATCTGGAGAATTCATCTGCACTTGGTGCTGCTGTTCCAAGTTGGTTTGCAACTTAAAACAGGGGTTCAGTCTCAGAAGAGCTTTACCCAAGAAAGAATACAGAAAAACTGACATGACATCTATTTTATTTCTTCATTTTTAATTTTTATCTCTTTTCTTTCTTGTTCTAATTCTGTAACCTGGAAACAGTAAACAAAGACAAGGCAAACCCGATTTTTATGTCTGAGGCTTTTGCCTGACTGACAGTGGAGATGAAATGCAAATAAGTGGGTAAAGGAGGAATATGATAAGCAATTGCTTTCTTGGAGTTGATGTTTCTGAGAAATGGACTGTCCATGGAGTGTCTGCATGCTGATAGGATAGTGTCAGAGTGTTAGTTTGGTTTTAATAGGGAAAATTTAAGAAACCTTTTCTGTGGGTAAAATATCTTTTCCAAATATGCAAGGCTTTAACCTTGTGATTTATAAAAAACAGAGTATGATGAAATAATTTTGGCATTTTAATTTTGATTTTTTTAAAAAACTGAACTGGAATTACTACTACTTATCTGCATGTGTGTCAGTCTGAAAAAGTTTCATTAAAAAGGCCCCCTCACCCTGTCTGTCTCGTTACCTGAAGGGAGGAGCCCACTTGAGACAATGAATAATTCCTAAACACCATTGTGCATGAAAAGTGAGTGTTGCCTCCTTCCTGCAGACATGCTCTGTGTATGTTTTAAGGACAAAAATCTAGATTCCAAACTCTGTTTTAAAAAAAAAAAAAACCAAACCCACCACCCCCCCCCCCCCCCCCCCCCCCCCCCCCCAAAAAACCAACCCCCCAAAAAAACCCCAAAACCAAAACAACGACAACAAAAAACAAAACAAAACAAACCCCTTTTGCCCATTTGCTGAGGTACAGTCTAAATCTATGCCTTAAGTCTCTGCCAGGTTGTCCCATCGGTGTCCCTGTCCCCCGCCACTGCTTTGTTTCAGTGTTTTATATTCTATATATAAAATGTGGGTATACTTTTAAAAACCATTTCCTTTAAAATATTTCTGGGTTAGAGTAGTCTGTCTTGATGAAGCCTGTACATGAATCAACCTCTTTGTAACCTATGTTACAGTAAGAATTTTAGGAATTTCCTTTATTAGGACCTGTTAGTATACTGCAGCCACTGAGTGAGCTGCATTGATTTCTAGGTAAAACAGCCTGAAATTGCTTGAAATTTATGGCATATGCCAACCTTCTGTACACTACTCCTTTTCAGTACGCAAAACTTAAATATCCTGAAGTTGGTCTCTTACTGACGAATGTTATCCCACATTTAATACTTACAATATTCTTTGTGGAGAAACAGCAATTTGACTCCAAAACTGTTTTTCAGGTTAGTTGACTGCCACTAATGGCATGGTGAGATGTGTTGAAGAGCAGCTGCGAGGGTGTCCGACGGCAAGGGGACCGCTCTAGAAGCTGGGCTTGCAACATCATGGGCCAGTGTGTCACAAAGTGCAAGAATCCTTCTTCTACCCTTGGCAGCAAAAATGGGGAGAGGGAATCCGGCAGCAAGTCGCATAGTAAGAGAAGTGCAGTCCACAAAGACGACCATGGTTCAGCTTGTGGGAAGTCTTCAGGAGATATACTTGTGAATGGGACAAAGAAAACGGACGCTGCTGTAGAGTCTAGTCAGCCTCCAATGTTTTCTGGAGATACAAAGAAAGACTCTGTTTCCAGTGCAGAAGAGTCTTCGCTCCAAAGGATTGGGGAGTTATTTAGGAGATATAAGGATGAACGGGAAGATGCCATACTGGAAGAAGGAATGGAACGATTTTGCAATGACCTCTGTGTTGATCCCACTGAATTCAAAGTGCTAGTTTTGGCTTGGAAATTCCAGGCTGCTACCATGTGCAAATTTACAAGGTTAGTTCTTGCAGAACTTGTAATTATTTTCATATGTTAAAGTATATCCTGTCATCTGTATGTTGGAGAGACAGCCTCATTAGCTTCACTTACTTATTTCTTCTAACACTTGCATTTTGATCAAATTAATTCCTACCACTGCAGAAGGTAAGCTTTGTATTGTCCTCTTTTCCCCTTCCCCTCACAGTGGGTTTCAGAACCGAAAATGTGGTTTTGGACATTATGCTGCTAATGATGAACAGTGTAGTGAGATTCCGTAGACATTCCATTTATTCTTGATTTGCCAAAAGCAGTTTTACTGTATCCAGCATTATCTTGATGATGACATTGGACACTGAAATTAATTTTCGCTTTAAAGTAACGTGAGATTCCTTAGTAATTGCTACCAACTCTGTTATCATTCTGTGAAAGAATGACAGACTGCTTCCTAAGAATTGTTCCTGCCCAACCAGTGTTACACTTMATGTCTTTTTCCAAGAGTAATCCTGTTAAAGCATAGAGAGGGAAGGAAACAAGGTTTTGGACACTGGTAGTTGTTTCATACTGGCTGACAAGTGATTGGTATTTAAAGTGCTGTCTGTTCTTCTGGACAAGGGGGTCAGTCAGCAGGCTTATAGCATGTGTGATGCTACAGGAAATGACAGAATGGCTAAAACTTACCAGAAGAAAGAAACAACGAAAACAAACAAACAAACCAAACCCAGAACTACAACAGCCCCCCCCAACTTGATTATCAATGTCCAGGTAAGAGCAAGTAAAGGCTTGCTACAGGGACTTGCTGAGAGAGAATGAATTTTTTATTTTTTGGCCTATCTAGATTGGTTTGAGTAATGCTACTTATTTTTACTCAGCTTATAACTTTCAAAATTACTTTGGTGTTCTGAGCCTTGAACCAAGCCTCTGCTGTGCACTGAACACAGATAGCTTTTCCAGCATGTTCAGAGTCTTTGTGGATGTGGGTGCACGTCAAATGGATGAGTTACTCTGGAATGCAAACRTGGATTTACTAGAGGCTGACGGCGCAGGTATTTGCTAACATGGTAAAGGAGTTGCAAGTAGTGTCTGTGATTCTGAACAACCACCATGAGTTTTATTAACATCGTTTTGATTTTCTTGGAGAGAGGGCAAATCTAGTGGTGAGAGGTTACCTTTGTTTAACGGCACACTCCATGATACGGGTGCTGATTGACTTCCTCCATCAAGGAAAGCAACGTGGTCTTCCGTTCTCCTGCGCGCTGTCCCATCTCCYGTCTTCCCTCCAGCCCGTCCTGCGTCAGAGTCTGCTGGCTTTGGTTAATATTGGCTGGTTATAACACTTGCTCATAAGCATTAGAGAAATCAGAGTTAACCATCTACCCACTTGGCCAGGTTATTAGTAGGCTGATTAGTATAGGACTGGTGCTTCGAGCAGTGTTTATATGTTGTGTGGTAGCCTGTGTTGTGTGATACTGTGCTCTTTTCCACTCTCTCGGCAGGTGCCTTGCTGACCGTTGCCGTTGGCATCCTTTTTCTTTTGCAGGCTGGAAGAGCAACCAAAAACCACAGGAAAGCCACCAGTGAACTGCTCTGTCCCTTGAGAACAGCTTGCCCAGAGCATGGGCGTTTAGACATGGGCAATATTGAATCAAGCTGGTTTATATATGGCGCTTCAGTGTGTAAATGTGGTGTTTTCAAACATTTGGCATTTCTTCTGTGGCAAATTTTACTCGCTTTTTATTGTGAAAGGCACTGGATGTGGTATTATCAAGTAGTCAGAAAGCCAGACAGCAAAATCTCTTTCAAATGCTAACAGTGCCCCAGCAGATCTGAGTGGTGTCTGTGGTTCCCCAAGCCATGAGAAATTTCTTGGAAACGTCTCCCTTTCCAATAGGTCCCATTGCCAAGATTTTTGTGCCACCTGGGCTGAGAGCACACCTTGTCTTGTCCAGATAACCCTCTTCTGATTTGGCCTAGCTGAACGGAGATGGGAAGTGTTCAGCGCATCAGGTCGGTGGGAAGTGCTCGCACTAATTTCTCTTCTCTTGCTTAATAGGAAGGAGTTTTTTGAAGGCTGCAAAGCAATAAATGCGGACAGCATTGACGGCATTTGTGCAAGGTTCCCCAGCCTCTTAAACGAAGCCAAGCAGGAAGATAAATTCAAGGATCTCTACCGTTTCACCTTCCAGTTCGGCCTGGACTCTGAAGAAGGACAGAGGTCGCTACATCGGGAAATAGCCATTGCCCTTTGGAAATTAGTCTTCACCCAAAACAAGCCCCCCATTTTGGACCAGTGGTTACACTTCCTAATTGAGAACCCCTCAGGAATCAAGGGAATCTCCCGGGACACGTGGAACATGTTTCTAAATTTTACTCAGGTGATTGGACCGGACCTTAGCAACTACAGCGAGGACGAGGCCTGGCCGAGTCTCTTCGATACCTTTGTGGAGTGGGAAATGGAGCGAAGGAAAAAGGAAGAGGAAACCAAATGTATTACATCTTCGGACACAGAGGGCCTGTGTGCGGAGGAACAGACTTAGCGGCGTCGAAGCAGCAGTGATGAAAGCAACCTGTTGCCCTTCATGAAATGTAAACTCTGGATGTTTCTGGAAATTACCAAGGCTCCAGATTTTTCTACTTTACACCTTTTTCTGCCTTGTCTTTGAAAGGGCTCTAAAATGCTGTATCATGTTTTAGGCACTTTCTTAATTTTGGTTATTCCTTTTACTTTTGCCCTGAAATATTTGACCCTGGCTACAAGTTAAGCGTTTTTGGGKTTTTTTTTTTAAGACTTCAGATTAGTATAAGTAAGTCTGATACTTCTTGCACAATGTAGATCTTTTTAGTTAGGTTAAATTAACATTGCTAAATTATACAGTGCCAGATTAAGTTTTTTCATACTACATCTGTCAGGGCAGATCTGTACTGTGTGTAGTGCTGTTTACATTGTTGAAATTTTAGGCTGTAATAATTTTAAGGTTTTATACCAAGATGAACAGCAGTGTTAACTGTTAACTATAAATGCATTAATCCCCCAGTAATACGGCTCTAAAAAACAATATAAGCAACAGCTTTTTGTAATATGGCTAATTCCCATTTTAAGCTAACTCCTAGTAAATGAATCCAGATAATTCCTTTTTTTGGAGTTTCAAACTAAATGTTGGGATTGTTTTATAAAATTACTGTACCTGTCAGTCAACTGAGTGGTAGATGACGATTTGTATCTAAATCTCTTACACATCACGTAATAAAAGAGCAGTACTACCTCAGTTTTATTGAAAGTGGACTTCTTGATGGACTTCCATTTTTCTCTGGAAGTTGTATTTTTGTGGTTACATGAGAATATTTTTACTTGACTAAAAGAACCAAAGGTTCTGCTTCTTAAGTTTGCTAAACATTGACAGAAGCGACACACGAACCCTAAGTCTTCAAGGAAAACTGTGGTATAATTCTGCTTTAATTTGTTTGATTTATACCTAAAGTATTATCTTACTTGTCTGGCAAGCACAGTACTTCTATGTAAGGAACTATCTTTTGCATTAATATTGACGAACCAATTTTTTAAAACCTATGTTTAATTGCTAAATCGCAGTTAATACTCCACACTTTCTGGAGCAACAATATCGGCATCTGATGACAAAGTGAATTCTTAATGTGTTCTTAATGACAACAGTGTAGATGAGTCATTTTTAGACTGATTTGATAATATTTGGATAGGAGTCAATTTATTACTTTACAATGCCTGTATTGGGACTATTTGCCTGTTGAAACTGTTGTGACTTAAAGGGAGTTTTATTAACACTGGTTGAAACTTTTTTGGTTATTGATGCTACCTTTTTTAATTCTGGTATGTCAACTTTTTTACACCTTTTGGTAAAAGGGATGATTGCCAAGGCTTTCTATAGAGCTAAGTACTGGCTTAATGAATTTGATACACTTCCATTACACACCTTTTATTTTCAGAGCTGAATTTCAGGATCATAAAACGGCTTCAATTAAAAAAACAAACCAAACCAAAAAAAACCTGGACAGTTCATCCATAGCATCTAATGGCTTTTGTGATATAAGGGTTTGAAAGCTAAAGGGAAACAGATTTTAAGTGGCGAGCTTGTCACTGGATCCAGGATGGCATGCTTTGCACATCTGCTGTGCCCCAGAGGGGTTAGCAGAGAGAGGAGGAGGATCTGCCTGAATTCTGTCACTGGCTTTGCTGGTGTGCAGCCTATGCAATAGCTTGGGTCTGAGATCATGAATCACTAACAAAATGTGGGTATTGAAAACTGTTTAAAAACAAACCCACAAGGCACAGATAGCATCTCTTTCATCTAATAAAAGGAGAATTTGGTCTATGCTGCTTCTGCAAGCTCTTGCTGGGAGACATGTTAAGCTGTGGAAAACAAATGTAGTTGTTCCAGATGCAGCTGAGTCTGTCCCTTTGCAGGAGAGGAGCCCGGAACTTGCTGTCTTATAGGGAAATATACCCAAAGCTTTGTCCTTGCTACTATAACCTTCCAAGGTATCATGCACAAGCACTGTTTGGCAGCAAAACCTTATTCTGATTTGGTGAGCAAAGCAGGCCAAAGCACTTTTGCTGGTATAACTTAATTTATGGTGAGACTTTTGCCGGTGCTGTTATTTTAAAAAAGGAAAAAAAATTCCCCAACAGAGGCTACTTTGTTAGCAAAAGTTCCAAATGGAGACCTGATTTGATAGTAAATGAAGACTGTATTTATAAGTTTGAGACTACTCATTCATTCAGCTATTAAACTATTTGTTCCTCACTTCATTTTTTTTTTTTCCTAAAGGGAATTTAAAATGTCCAGAGTGTGAAAACGTAACTGTTCAAATGGATAGCCAGTGCATGCACATGCACACAAAGTCGTGGCAGTGGCTGCTACTGATTTATATACCAAACTGCAGCAGCTCCAAGGGATGAGGGATAGAGCTCTTTAAGGAAGGTGTTTATCTTGTGGTCTGAATGTGGATTGCAGTAAGGAAATCAATTTGTAGCACATCAAGGCTTAGCCCATTTTAGTGCATCAAATGTAATACAGCTTCTTTTTAAAGACGGTGGTGGTGAATATACAGGAAGGGAAAAATCTTATTTCCTGTTGGGAATACAATTCTCAGTGGTTTTCAGTACGAGAGGACAGCCTTGCTCTTGTTCTGCTGCTTTCAGCCTAGCAGGAGCAACTCTACCTGTTGGGTAGAATACTTGCAAAAATAGCAAAATGATTTATCTAGCCAAGTACCATTTATTTTTAGCCTAACTTCAGTTTTTTAATTACCATTTACAGAATGCAAGCCAGACCTGTATCAGTTTTAAACTCCTGAACCGGGAGCTGAAGGTGCAAATCTTTGCTGAAAGTGAGAGAGGGCATCAGACCTTCCCTTGGATTGTCTGGTGATTTTATCATCCTAAATGAGATTAGACCGTACTCTGTAATGCTGGTGTACCTGTGTGGGAGTGGGGTTTTGTACATGTTTCTGAGAAGTCTTTAACAATATTGGAGCCTCTGAAAATATGCTTGTTTAATGGTTAAACTGTGAAAATCTGTGGAACAGGCCAAATACATTCACTCTTCATTTTTATATAATTTAAATCTTTATTGTGTAGGGCACAGGACTGTAGTAAGCAGTGATGCTGCTGGAATCCTTGAAACCATTGCAACTATTTAATTTTTTTTTAATTAGAGTATGCATTAGAAAACTTGATGCATGTAGTGAATCTGCTGCAACTTGGGATAAATAACTATAGATAACTATATAGATAGTTTTAGTAATATACTGGAAAACTGGTCTGCAGTCCACACTCTGTGGCATTTTATTGCCTTCCCTTACACGCAGAGAAATACAACTCCTGTAAACTTTACTCCCAAGTAATAAAACACTGACCACCTGCACCATATTACAGTTTGCAACACCTTTAAAATTTGGCTCCCAGATCAACTGGAGGCTCAGTTGTGCTAATTTTTACTTGTGTTGGGTGCGTTTCTGAGGTCAAAGACTRTTTATTGAAAGATTCCGCCCATAGCTGGCCATAAAACATGACTGAGGAAATTAATTGAAATTGAACGCTGAATTGTGAGTTTACTTGCTGCTGGTGCTATTCTATATGGATAATTATAGCTTTTTAATACTGTGCAATCGTAATGAAAGAACCACAGGAATAATAGAGGAAGGTGTGGCAGGTGGCATAAAATCAGATAGCTGAAGCCTGTGGCAGTTCGGTGTGCCCCAGGGCGAGCGCTGGCTTCCCCAGGCTGGCACGGCAGATCTGCTCATGATTCAGCCTCTGAACCACGATAGCTTTTCAGCCAAGCACATTTAAGAGCATGAAATGAGTTCACCCTGCTCTGCTGACGAGTGAGTGACTCGGGGTTGGTTGCAAATAGATGCAGCCCCTCCTCCTGAGGGCAGGGGGGCTGCCAGGTGGGGGGTTCAGAKTGCTGGGGGCAGCAGCAGCTTTGCCTGTGTGACTTTTATTGCACTCCTTGCATGTCCGTCAGAGCCTGAAGAACCCATGGGTCCCAGGACAGGTACTAGCCTGTCACCTGTGGTTCCCAGACATGGCTATGCACTGACTAGTGACCTTAGTATTTTCATGACATTGTCAACATAAGTATCTTCCTTACAGTTCTAAGCCTTGTTTCCAAAAAAAACCCAGCAAAGTTAAAGAAACACCACGTAGGTAATAGCCACCTCAGTCATGATGTAATTTGTTGGCTGAGGTTACATCATTCCCATTCATCGGAAAATGATAGTCATTGTGAGTTTCTGGGTCTTGCAGCCTTGTGTTCTGCAGTGTGATTCTTTTTTAGAAGATCCTCGGTAAATTGGGCACCCAGTTCTTCCCTTGAGCTCACTCTGCTCAAAATGTGTGCATGTGAATTTAGCCTTTCATATTAAAAAGGAAGATGCTTAACCTGAAACTCAAAATTCTTCAGGGTAGTGTTTCAATATACAGCAAAACAGAAATATTTTTTCAAATAAGTATTGAAAGCTAAGTGCTTAAATTCTGTTGTGTGCAAACAAAACCACCAGTGTTAAAATTTTCTCTCTGGACTATTGAAGATTGAATCTTTGGTTTTATATTGCCAACTGAAGTGAAATACATGAGATTGTAAGACAGAAGGCTGTAACTCCTTCACCATGAAGTACATAGGTATCTCTACCTCGTGTTCTTAGACTTGAATAGTTTAAGGTTACCATCCTTTGCTCCCAGGATTTTATGCCTGGGTGAGTAATCTGTTTTTTTTTTAATTAACCCAAGTCAAGTATTATCTATTTGCCATACTTTTTGGTATACTGCTTTTAATCTGCATGCAATCGACCCTTTGAAAGGGAGCCAAGTCAAGCTGCAAACAAAAGTGGCGGTCCTCCCGGGTGCTAGTCTGGAGTGCAGTAGAGTGACTGACTCGAGCCACATCGCATGTAGCTCAGGGCCTTTTATCATCACACATCCTCTTCCCTGGTCGGGATACCTGTGCTGACAATAAGTTGAAGATGGAGCAGCTGCTCCCTAAGAGGGAGCCATCAGCCTTTTCATTTGCCCTTGAAAAACTTTAGGAACCCACCTGATGCAGTGCCATGAGTGTATTTTTCTTTTGATGAGAAATACTGCGTTTTGTTCCATTGGGCTGGACCTGTAACACCTAGCAAAGATGGGAGCTGCAGAAGTGTAAGGGCTACACGCATCCGTTTCCTCCCTGAGGTCAGAATCCTGCTCGGGATAAAACCCTTACGCTTGAGGAAAGCCGGAGAGTTCTTGAGTGTACTGGAGATGCCAGAGTGGCTTCAATGCTCAGTCGTATTCATTGATGCGTTTAGGTGGTGTCCCTTGCTTTCCTCCCCCAAAGAAAACTACAACACAATTACTGTCATTGCACATCCCGAATAGATGCTATGCTGTAGCAACTGTTGCTACAAGATTCTTCTTCCAGTTGGAGGGCTGCTTTTGGAGTGTGACTTCTTGCACTATCTGTACAGGCACGTATTTCAAGAGAGCAGGGCGACGTGTGAGATGATAGGTAAAAAGAACGTGAACGTACTAGTCCTGCTAACAGCTTGCCTTAAATCACTGAAATTACAGCGGTTCCTCGCTACTATTGCAATCCTCAGTCCTTCTGTAGTTAGGTTTTAAAATCCAACAGGTTCTGGCGGTTATACAACTTTATTTTATTTTTAAAAAGCTTCTTTCTCTGCGTAATTGCACTCTTCAGATAAGCCCTTTCTGGATCTGGATAACATGTCATTTCACACACAGACAGACAAAAACATCCGTCTCCAGTGTTCTTGCTGTAAAGTTTAGGTTTTTTTTCCCGTGTAAATTATATTCGGACTAAAGGTTGCCTACTGTTGAATCAGTGTGTTTACTTGAATGTTGCCATTTTATGCAGTTGCAACTGCTGACTCTTGCTCTTCTCTGGGCCCATGAGAGGGGAGATCGTGTGACCAGAGGTGGCAAACCCGCACAGAGGATCAGTGGAGCTGAAGGCTGGCTGCTGTTTTTATACTCCCATATGTATTAAATGTTAGAGGACTTCACAGAATAGTGCTTAATATGTTTGAAGTTGTGACTTTTTAAGTCACGCTAAACATAGTTATCTTAAAAATATGCTTGCTTTCTTATCTATCAGTTTAAAACAGTCTTTGAAAAAGAAGATGGGCTGGCAGGAGTCGTTGGAGGGCCTCGTGCTGTTAGTTGTTGAGTAACTCGCGTTCCAAGAGACATGGATGCAACTGGCAGGATTAGGTCCTGACCCAACGCTACTGGGGTTTGTACTGGCTGGTCTTGAGGGCATGAAGCAACCGCAAGTCCTTGACAGGCTGCGTGGAGGAGAAGGGTCAGCCTGGGAGAACTAGTTGATGCAGCTGGATTTCTTGGAGCACTTGCTTGTGGATCTCGGCCCCAATTTAGCCTCGAGTCACCCTTTATGGAAGGAATGCATTTTGATAGTGTGTCTGCTCCCAGAGAGGTAGCTAATTCTAACTAAGGAAATAATGAGAGCACACCTTCGTGTGGCTTTCATGGAACCGCACGTGAATACAACTAGCTGATCAATCTCTCAATTCCTCAGTAAACCAGCAAGGGTGGATAGGATCAAATCTGCTGTTCTTCGTGTCGGGAGTGGTTTTTGCCTTTTCGGACTTACCCAGGAGATAACCACGTATCATCCAAATTTCTCGCTCTGGGAAACAATGAATGTATTGTGTGTCATGGAGCAGACCCGTGCTTCCTCTTTCAGACAGCAGTATCAGAAGTGCTGTGTAAATGTAATGCTTGAAAACGGCTGGAGTAAATTCTGTTTCATGTAGGATCTTTTTTTAAAGGGAAGTGGCCAAATTTGAAACCATGATCCAGAGGAAAAGTGGGAGAAGTTCAAGATGATGCATCTACTGAGTCCCATTTGGTTTGTAGTTTTACAATTACTTTTATCAAATTTTGCTCACCATTGTTTGGAACAGAATGGAAACAGCATCTTACAGAATGTGCAATCTAAGGCACAATGCAAATAGGTTGTAATAAGAAGGTTGTCTTTACTTGATAGCAATCCTGAGTGCAATGTTTTTGTCGTGTCCCTTTTGGAAGAAGAGCATTAAGTACAGTCTGAGGTTTTTCTTTTCTTATAAGCAAAGCATTGGTTTGTCCATTACTGACTTCTTGTGGAATTTGTGCCAGATGTATATTAAATATTTTGGTGCTTTTTCTAATCCAAGCTGCCATTCATTTACCTGTGAGATTATTGTACTTCTGTATATTTAAATGACCAATCCCTTAAAGGAAAAAAAAAAATATCCTGTAGTCACAATGTACCCCGACTGCTGTAGCTTTGTAAATGTTCCAAAGCTTCTGGTTTCCTGTGTTCCAGTAAGGTCTGAGGGGAGGGAGGGGGAACAGCTACAGAAATCTAATCCACTGGAAAGGGAACTTGCACGCTGTTCTGTGCATTACTGAACAAATGAGTAACATTTGTGGTGTTTACATAATGACACGTTGGTGTTCACTTTTTTGTGCTCAAGCTTTGTACAAAATGTCTTATTTAAAGCTGAAGTCCTTTTTACATTTTCAATTAAAAGGGGACAAATTAATTATTTTTTCATGCCTATAAATAGGACTCTTGCCAGTTTTATTTGTCATCTCCAGAGCTTCTCAAGCAGGAATCCTGGATGCTTACTAAATCCTGCCTAGTCCTTGCAGGGAGGTGACCACATCATTTTTAAGTGCATGGAATGAAAACTAGCTGGTTTTTTTCAACTGTGCAGTGCAAGTGTCTACAACAAGGAGATGCTGGATGTGAACAGTCTTAACAGGAGTGTATTCTTCCAGAGGGTTGAGTGCTGAGGTCAGTCTGCCATTCACCCCCTTCCACTGAGCTGCCTGACCCTGTGGTCTCTGCTGGGCTGGGGCCAGCAGTGGGGACTGGCTGTGCTGGGCGAAGGGATGGGCTCCCTTTCACATTTTGTAGTAGCACTGACGTTGATGCTTATCCCAGTTTGCAATAGCTACAGCCAAAGGATGCCAGGCTCACTTGCAGTGGATGAAGTACCTTTTTAAAAGAAAAAAATGGGCTGCATTCATCTTGCTGAGTAATAAATTTCATTTCAGGAGTTTTGGAGGCTTTAAATTTAGGTATGAATGACACTGACGTGAGCATCTACTACCTGCTCACTAGTGCTGCCTCTGGGCTAGTGCTGCATTTGCCTTTCTCTCCCTTGCCTTTATTTTTGCCTGCTCCTCCACTTCCCCAACTTCTACTCCGTAAGCTGCTCTTTGCTCAAGAGCCCAGTGAAATGAACTTGGGGTTGGAAAGTAGGAGGGTGTAAATATTCTGTCAGCTGTCTTTAATAATTTCTGGAATAATAACTATTTCAACTTTATCTCAGCCTATTCTAATTCATACCAAGAAATCCTTCGTCTCACGTTCAAACCTTGTAACAAACATTTCCTTTTAATTTTTCTTTTTTTTGAGTGTCAAAAGCTCTCCTAGGCATCCTGGTGCTTGGAAATGCAGTATGTTAACAGATGCTCAGGCAGCCTTTATTTTAGGTGGCAATGGCTGCAAAGCACAGGACTGAAGCTGTCAGGCTGCAGATCACCTCATCCTACTGCTGGTAGTGCACCGAGTCTTACTGCAACTCTCTGCTTCCAGCTCCCTGCTGAAAGCGATGATGTGTGAAGTTTGCACAGGCGTGTGCTTTCCTTAAAATGGCCCTTGCCCCTCCCACAGCCACACTGTAACTGCTCTTTTTTTCTTCTTTTTTATGTGTGAGGGGTGTGGGGGGTGGTCAGGGAGGGAGGAGAAAGTGGAGCTTGTCCAAGAAGTATGAATCACCAATTCCTCCTTTCCATGGACCAAGTACAGTACTTTCCCGGAACGGAGGCAGCGACTGCTTCAGAGCTGGCACAGCACATTTCCAGAAATCCACACAATTCCCGAGAATAGCTTTTAACCACTGAGCAGCTGCTGCAGGTACTACATTGACTTGGCTTGCTGGTTTATGGCCTGCAATGCTTCAGTGAAGACAACCCAGCTGGTATGTCAGTCTCCAGCAATGAACGACTTGCTGAGTTACATCTTGCAGGCCAACACAGATCGGCTTTTATGCAACACTCTCCCTGGTTTGCCCCTAGCTCCTCCTAAGCACTTGCCTAGCTCACCCACTGCCAAGGAAAATTGCCACAGCCAGAAGGGTTAATGGAAAAGGTTTTGTGCTTTAAGATGTTTTGAATAGCTTTTATTTTTAGACTTTGTAAAAAGATACAGAGTGAAAGCCTATTGTTCTTATGGTAAGAGATCTTTACAAAGACATCAATATTTAAAGTAATTAAAAATATCTTAACAAAAGACTTTGCTTAAAAACTTGGCAGTTTAACAAGCACTCCTCCCTCCGTCATCTTTTATTCCCATCAGACCAAGGCCAGATTGTGATCCATGCATGCTGCAACATAAACAAGAGGTGTATTATTTCTGCTCAGGGTAGCCCTGATGCACATAAGCTTGCTGGTCTAGTAGTGAGAAGCCTGCAACCCTCAGGGTCAGCAAATTGAAAAACTGTTTGTTGTTTTTTTTTTTTTTCCACCCAACAATTATTTGGTAATCTTTTTAATCAAGAAACCTCCTCTGGACTGTCAGTCCTCTGGGAAACTAATACAGGAACCTCACTTGGCAAGAAACCTCTTCCAAGGCTGGGATGGAACTCTCTTCCAACCCACTCAGCAGACTGAGAGAGATGTGAGCCCAGGCTCTGTGGGCTTCTATAGGCGCCTTGTGGATGCAAACTCTGGAATCCACCTGTTCTGCTAGTGGGATTCAAACCTCTCGGTGATGCAAGACAACAGGCAAGCTTGTGCTAAACGAGGCTAGTTTGAGATGGCCCTTGAAAAGTAAATTTGGACCTGCTGAGACCAGTGAATCTGCTGCAGAAGACACAGGGTGTGGATGGTAACTCCACAGCCATCCTCTCCTCAAACCTTTGTCGGGGGGGCTGACAGGTTAGTATGCAAAGTAACTGAGGTGACACAGTAGAGAAGAGGCAAATGATTGCTCAGAAATGTAAAAACTGACTCAGTTATAGCCCAGAAGAAGACAGCAGATGATCAAAGGACAACATGCACTACTAAATTGCCCGCAGAGGTTAGCCCTCAGTTCAGGCCTCCCCCATGGCTGATTGAAACTGTGGCAGTATTTGATACCAAGCTTGTGCAAGAAACCATCTACACACGGCTACATGCAATCGGCACTTCTCTAATAAGGTAGGAATTGCTGCTGTCTCATTTTATATGCTCTTATTCTTTGGTGTGTGGGGGAAAACAGCTTAATGATCTTTACTTAAGATGACAAATTATTTAAAAAAAAAAAAAAAATCTAAAAAATTATTCTTTTTAAAAAAAGTTATTAGAAACTGAACAATTAGAGATCATGCTAAGAGCATCCCTTGGCATGCAACCTTGCTGAAACGATTTGTCACTGACATTAAGCCTAAATATACTCTTGGCTCGGGATGCATCTCCCTTCTAAGGACACTGTTTGGTGCAGCAGATAATACAGCATCATGATTCTTCTCAGGAAGCTTTGCAAGTAAGAGAGGGGAACCTGGCCTGGCTGCCTAGCCAGGCAGAAGAGATGCTGCCGAGCAGCTCTGTCTCCCTGCTTCTATTTCAGGGCATGTCTTCTGTCTCCACAAGGAATGGTACCCCTTCTGTTGAAGGGAAAGTGAAGAAAAGCAAGGGTAGATGTGACCTTTATTTGACTGTCTGAACAGCAACACAGGGAGAGAACAGAAAGAAGACTGTTGAAATAAGTATGTACTCAGTAAACTAGGGCCTTGCCTGGGAAAGATTTAACCTTTCTGGTTAATAATTAAGCAGTGAATGACTGTGGTAGTTCAGGCCCCAGGGTCTGAAATGCAGGAAGCCCATCCCATCTGGAAGCATCCCTGATTATTAGCGCTGAAGCCCAACTCAACTCTAGGACTTGCCCTTTCCTATGAAAGCTTAAGGATTTGGTGAAAGTGTTCTTTTTTTTCCAGTCGTGTCCCTCATGAGGGCATGAACCACCTCCCTGTTCAGCTATGGCTGAAGCATGTACATCAGGGTACCACAAGACATCTGGTAGATGGTGCCTTGGCTGCAGCAGTTAGGTGGTTTTAAAAAACAAACAAACAAAACCCCACCAAAACCACCCAAAAAACTGGCTGCTGTGGAAACTCTGCTCGATTCTCTCATGGGCACATAAAACTTACCTTGCTGTCAACAGGGATGAAACATCCAACAGGGGAAGGCAGGTGAACTGAGAATACCTGTATAATTAATCAACACTGTACTTCAGCCTTGCTAATCTGGACCATCAGCTACGTAAGTGGTTTCAGCACTTGTGCTTGTTCTGGATCAGGCACGGCTTATGGGCAGAACTTACTGTTCAGGTTTCATTGGCCTAACATGAAAGTCGGACTGAATAAGTACAACAGCTTCTTCAGGCCTTCTCTCAGGCTTTCACTTCCTTGTGCAGGGTTTTAATTTTTAATAGATTAATATAAAAATATTTGGCTATGTATTTTCTTTGGCTCTTTGCAAAATAGGTGGCAAGTTACCTGTTCACTCCAGGAAAGAGAACAACACACAGGGTGTTATTCTGCAGACTTCTATAAAGCTTTTTGATATGCCGGTCTAACTTCTTCACCTTTTTCCTTAGATCCTGCTCCTGCATAACAGAATATAAGTATTAAAATCCCCAATTCATCTGCAGATCTGTAGCAATCATACTTAAAAATGCGTGTGGCAAGACTGACCCTCAGGCAGTGTCAGCGTGAGGACAGCAGCGCTTCTGTTACTGGCTGGCAGTTGGCAAGTGCAATGGCTCAGCAGCAGGGAGAACCACGTGCCCTACTCAAATGGCACTACAGCTTCCTCCAGTAAAAATGAGAGCTGCAACTAGAGCTGTTCTTTCCTGTAGGGCTACACAACTAGTCACTTCTCCCTCTGATTCCCATACCACGTGCTACACCTGTACATCGCTCTGTCTGCTCTCAAGTGGTAGGCATCAGTTCCTGTGTAGCATCACTCACTGCCCCGAGCAGCTATGCTGGGTTTTTTTTTTCAGGTATGAGTATCCTGCAAACATCACATTATATCACGTGATATTACCTCTCCAAACTGCCTTGTGGGAACTGATCCTTGGCAACCTCTCTGCTCCAGCACAAGGAGACCCTTCTGTTAACATGCAGCTCTGCACCTAAGTCTGCTCAAAGTTATCACTCCCGGTTCCCAGGGCAGTACCTCCTCACTAACTGCACCAAACATCAGCATAGCCTTAAACTCACAGAGTCAGACAGTTGCTCCATTTTCGCAGGTAAGATGTTTCCTCCTTCCTTCCCATTGCTGTGATTCATTTGCCAAATCCATCTCCAGAGGTGACCTGAAGCGAGAGCGTTCCTACTTCTTAGTTTGCTGCCCTTCATGGTCCATCCATTTATAACTTCAAGGGCATCCACAGCACTTTGTGATTTCTGGAATTCTGAAACACAAAGAGAAGGGGAACATGCTTTGGCAGTGATGTTGCTGCCCTGTTCCTTGGCACCTGCAGGGCAAGGCTAAAGGTGTGGAGTAAGAGGGAGATGAGAAACTGAAATCACTGCAGCAAGCAGATCCTCATCTTGCTACAGGTAAACATCAGACTATAGAAATGCCAGTTAACTGCAACGGCACTCATCCAGTTGTTCTCACCTTTTTAGAGGTGATTACTTGTCTGTGTGAAGCTGCACAGGAGCCAGCCCTCATGTTGAGGCACTGGAGCCAATGAACTACCCTGGAACTTTTCTAAGTAAAGATCATCTTTTTTTAAGCAGGGTTTTTTTCCTTTTAAAGATTTAGCTGTAACCTTCTCCTCCAAACAATACACGCTTTCACTGGAGTATTTTAAATGTCATCACTTTGAGCATACATGAGTTTCAGTAGCTCCTGCTGTGTCTGTGCAAAGTCCCAAGGGCTGCTGAATGAGCTTATTTGAAGGAAATAAGCAGGCTGTATGTGAAGCCACTTACTGAGGAAACAGCAGTTCCTGTGCTTTCCACTCTGGAGATCCTTTGGCAGGAACAGCGTTTCCAGGTCTTTCAACTGGCTGAATTCTTCTTGCAAGTCCGTCTCTGTTAATGACTTCTTTAGACCCGCCACATAAATCACACCTTCGTTTTCTACATCCAGTTCTAGTTCCTTTATCAAAGCATCACAGTCCAGCATTGCTGCAGTGACAGGTCTCCGAACCTGGGGTGGATTCAGCAGGAACAAACACAGCACATCAGCCCAAGCAGCTCTGTGTTCTGAGCTTCTATTTTAAATTATTTTCTCCCATTACCAGAAGTTGACGAGCTATTTTCCCTCCCTTGAAAAAAGTATGCCTAAAGCAGGCTAACTTAATTAGTCATGAAAAAGGAAGAGAGCTCATGTTTGTAATGCAGAAACACTATAAAATTAAGAACCCCATACTTTGTATGTGGCATTCTAACACGCTGTTACTTGGCTCTTCCTTTTAAAGCTGCAGTTGGAGGCCAGAATGCTTTCTAACCCCCTTCTGCTGATAGGCAGAAAGGAAAAAAGAGGGCTATAACCATTTCCTTTCTGCCAGTGGCCCTAAATTGTCCAGGGACAGGGAGATGGTAACAGCACAACCAGCCTGCATTTGCCCAGACACTATGCTGTGAGTAGATGTTAAAAGAAACATTGGATGCTGTTCCTGTGCTGAACATAACTTAGGCTTTTGCTATTTGCGTTGTTTACCTTAATGCAGGATCCTGCTACCTCAGCTCCATTTAGGCTTTCCACAGCAAGCTGGGCAGCTTCCAGCACTTCATATTGGATACAGACATAGGGCTTGAAACAGAACGATAAGATACTTCAGGCTTATCAATAAGACACATTAGCCCTCCCTTTTTAGAAGTCAGGCCTCAATAAAGTTGCATTTTCTTTTAAAAATAGAATATAAAAAGGTTTGGGGGCAATACATGTAACACTCTATATACTGTCGCTGTTAAAAACAACCTTCAATTAACTCATCAATTAGTAACAGCCTTTTTTTTTTTTTTTTTTTTTGCCAGTAAAGGCCTTAGCATATCAGTTCGCTCGAGAGGGACAAAAATCATCTCAGCTTCTCCAATGCTCAAAGTCCTCTAGCTTGAACAGCACAGTTAAGCCACTGTGAGCTGTGTTTATTCTTGTCATTGTGTAGAGCAGCTTTTAGATACCCTGAATTGTTGTAGCTGATGACTAAACCACCAGGAAAAAAAACCCAAACAGAATAACTGATATTTCAGTGACTCTAATCCCTATCTTTCCAAGAGATTACTCTGGCTTTCCATGCCTGTCAGCAAGCTTAATGCTTTGAGCACTCCTCACCTGGTATGTTTCAGTTACCACTGTAAGAGATTGGATTGGTCCACATCTCCCAAATTCTTTTTTCACAGACTTCAGGCAAAAGCTTTCTTCAAAAGGACCTGCGTAAATTGTCAGCATGTCAGTCAGCTTGCTTCTCACCTGTAGGAACACAGATTAGAGAAGGAACTTCACAAAGCAAAGGAACTAACTACTTGGTGCCTCCAGATAAATAACATCTCTTTCCAAGCTCAGCAATGAAGACTATTCTCAAAGAAAAAGTACCTTTTCACAAAGTCCAGCAAGAAGGTGAGATGCAATGTACTCTGGACCCAAACTGAACTGAATGATACTGAATGCGGACAGAGGAACATCTTCTAAGGCTTTCTGAAGAATCTGGAGGGAAAAGAGTGTACAAGGCTCAAAGAGGTACAAGACAATTGTACTGCAAAGGATCAGAGACAAAGCTATTGAACTTAATTCCCAACTTTAATTTTCATTATTGTCCAAGGAAGCCCTCAGGCAGAAATTCTTCTTTAGTGAGTCATGAGAGGATGTAGAGGATCAAAGCTTATTTCCGAAATGTTAAAATGGATTTAGGTAACCCGGTATTAACACTATTGCTAACAGTACTGTCAGTCAGCTTTTTAAAATAGGACTCATCTACCCACCCCCAGAACAAGAACAACTTTGAACTACTTTGATGCTTGCTTAGACCAACCCACTCTAAGTCCATTCACCTGTTTGTTTGAAGTGCTCAGGTTACTCTGACACAGGCCAGAAGAGTCTAGTTCCTGTCTGCCCAAAAGGAGGGGTTTTTGGCCAGTCACCTGCAAGCAGTCTAAAAAACTAGCAGAGAGAAGAAAGCTGTGAATGCAGTACTTATCAATATGGTGAATTAAAAGCTTTCAAGAAGTGCTTGTCAGAGAAAAATGATACAGTTCATTAAGAAATTTGAAAGAATAGTCTTGTCCTCAACATCAAAAGAAGCCTAGAAAATGCTTTGTGAAATTTAAGATGCAACTTCTGAAAGTTTTTCAGTGCTATGCTACAATTATTTGTGTCTCTGAAGATCCTGATGGCTTCTGAAAAACATAACCCACTTCTTTGATTTTACTGAGGATTCAACTGAAGGAAAAACATATTTGAGAATCTTATTACCATGGTTTGGATAAATGTGGAGGCTCATTCAACTGTTTCTGGACCCTACATCCTTGTGGCTGTAACACAGCTTTGTTCTGTGAGACCTCAGCCAGTTTTTCAGTTGTCAGAAGCATCTCCAAGTTTAGTTCTGCTACCTTGGGGAAGGAAAAAGATTAGTAGTTGGCTTTCATCTCAGCTAATTGTAGCTAACCAAAAAGCATGTGCTTTCTCTATGAGTCACCGAGGCACACTCCACTGTAGTGAAGAAACACAGGCATTAATTTCTTGCCTTCTTATTTTCTGTTGTCATTTTCAAGCATGCAGCACTCACAGCATCAACCAGCAATCAATCATGTCCAAAAAAGTTCTCTCAGAAATCAACGACACAAGCAAGAGACTCATAAAACCAGCTGAATCACTAACACAACATACAAGGTCTGTCACGTCTTTCATCTGGAAAAATGACAGGCATTCCTGTAGGCTGGAAGTGTCTCAATCCTTCTTTACCCAATGCCCCTCTTCAAGATCAGCAGCAATTCACATCAGTGTTTGAGTACTGAAGCACTGGTAATGCTCCAGGTTATTAAGATACCTGGATATATGCTGAAAGTAACAAGCTGTCAAAATTGAGGTCTCTATCACAGCTCCATTTTCTGTTTTAAATCAACAAGAGCATGGGCAAGAATGTTTTTGGGTTTTTTTTTTTCCCTTCATAAGCACAACTTGTACATTCTGCGTTTAAGGACAGAAATCTTAATTAGATATAGCTACCTTTGCTGGTCCTTGCTCAATAAAGAATTGAGCCAATTCCAGTGCAGCTCTAGCATCTTCTGCAGGATCATGCCCAAGCTTCTGTTCACACTGAATCTCCTTCCTAGGGCATCAAAATTAGGTGTACAGGCAGGTTATCTGTTTTTCCACACTGACCAACATCCTGTCTTTTCTAACCTGGGTCCTTTTCGGGCAAAATAGCTTTCCCCTCTCCAAAAAGGATTTCAGTTCTGTGCAGCAGCATTCTTGTGAAATATTCCCAAAAGTTACTGCAAGAAATGTTTTTGCAATGTTGAGCAAAACACTGTTTACCAGGTTTGACAGAAGCAGTGCTAATACTTGGTACGCTGATGCATGACTATTTTTAATTTTACTTCTTCCTTGACCAATGACCCAACTCACAATTTGCACACAGACAGGGAGGCAACCTCCAACTCAGTGAAGTTTGGCACTGCAGAGTATTAATACTCACCATGTGAATGGTGAGAACTGTATCGCTATGACATACTATCCAGTGGTAGCTAGTACACTGAGGAATATGATTTAAGTCAGTAAATCATACTTTCATACATTAGCCTTTCTTTCTTGCTAACTGCAACAGATCTCATTTGTGTGAGCCAGAGTGTCTTTGTTGCTCTACAATTCAATACACTGGTACTGCTACAGACCTGCAGAAAAGCTAGTTTTGCGAGGACTCAAATCAGGTTGGGTCACGGCGTCCCTGCTTCCTCAAAGACAAGCCAATTTATTATGCTGCCTGATGTTTCAAGCAGGCAGTAAATTCTTCTTTACCATGCCTATTTGCACAGCCTGCTCCTTTCTTTTGAATTTTAGTGAAAAAAATAATAATTCTGATGCTACTAGTGGAAGAGCAAGACCCTATGACCCGCCCCCATGACAGTTTCTAATATTTCCCATGACAATATAGTAATAATCTTACCCTAAAACAGCTTTGGCTAGAAATTTTAGCTTAAATCTTCGACCTTCATTTCTGGCAAAAAGCAATGAAGTATCAATAACACTGGGGTGGATCATCTGCAGGAGGAGAGAAAACATCACCAGTTTAATTTAAGAACAGCAGTCATATAGAATTGGGCAGTAACTCCATTGTTATCTGTGCCTCTGCCTTTTCATTTCAGTTGCCAGTTTCTCACTGATAGATAACTAGTCCACAACAAGAGAGCAGATGGGAATAATGAAACAAGCCCAAGTCTCCTCTCTAACACTCTACTGGGAAGACCTAGATTGGGTTAGAAATATTAATTATGATTCAAGCATTTTAGGTTGCTTAAATTAAATATAGGAAGGCCTTCAGTTCTTCCCATGACAGAGCTATCAAAAGCACCTGGCTGAAGCAGAGAGGTAAAGCTTCTGTTGCAACCGTATCTATGTCTGGACAGACTCCTCCCTTTCTTTTGGGTTCTGAACAGCCCCTTGCAAGATTTATAGATGTGAGGAGAGTCTTCCTCTTTTAAATCCTTACAGACATAAGGCTATTCATAATAAAAAGCAATTAACAAGTGTTCACGAATAAAAAGAGGAATTGTTTCAGGTCTGAAATGAGTATCACAGGGTTTGGAAAAATACTCTTAAAGGCATACTCACCTCCAAAGCCTGAAGATCAGCATTTAGAGAATGACCCACCAATACTGCATCATGGGGAAGCATTTTTTTTAGTCTGGTTTGGATGTCTGACAGTCTTGTTTTCACTGGAAGAAGCATTTTCTTTGTGATTCCTGAGAATCTTCAAAACAAAAGTTGGATGAGGTAAAAGCAACACACTAGCAACAGCGCCTACTGGAGAATATTACAAGCAGGGCATGTAAAATATGAACTAAGTGTAACTAATGACAGAATGCTATTTACTGCTTTCTGTTCCAACGTAAGAGGATATACTGCAGGTATATTAAACTGCTGTGAGTGCTACCACATCTGTTTCAAAAGTTTATCTCCCTAGAGTATAACTTACTCTTAAGTGATGCAGTGATATCATCAGATAGCACAGGTAAGGAAATACTGCAAGACTGATGGTGGAAGAAGATGCTTCCAAGTAACCTGAGGGGATTGGCACATCACCTCCTGGATAAAGCCGGGCAAAGTTTTGGAGAAGACAAGGCTTGAGTTTTGCCTGCTTTTGTTACAATCCTGAGCCCAGCCCTAGAGGTGTGTGAAAGCTGATAAGCTGCTCTATTCATTTTTTACAGATGAACAAACTTAGCTATGGAGCAGAGGGACGCAAACTGCAATCCTGTACTCTTACCCTGTATCCTACTTTATAGCCAGCAGTAAAGAGTAACTTGTACTGTGTATCATTAATCTGTAACAGAACTTTTCCTAGAACACTGCAGAATGATAATGCTTCTGCCTAGCCACATGGGCACTATGTAGCAGAGAGTGTATACATAGGTGGTTATCCTAATCACATTCTTAGCACTGAGTAAAATGCAGTAGACATCTGTGCAAACCAAAGCGTTCTGAAAGGTCCTGTGTAACAGGTTTAATTTGAAAGGGTTGCAGCCCTTAAAGACGAAGAGATAAGAAACTTATGTGCAAGTCACCTGGTGCGGTAGTTCACTACTGTGCTTTCAGGTTTGACTAGTTCATTCAAGAGGCATTGACCCTGTGCATCCACCAAAGAGACACGAGTGACTTCGTTCCCTTTTGCAGTCAGGCACTGTCAGGAAGAAGCAGAGGCAGTTGTTGAATCAGCATAATGCTGCCACTCAAACCCCTTAGCTAACATCTGCTTTGGCTGCAGCCAGCACCACTACTAAGGAGTTACTCAACTTAGAGATCTACCACTCATAGCTAGTTGTTTTATACTGTAGCTTCATTTTAATTGTTAAATGCCCACCATAAACACAGCAAACACACAGGCAAGGACAACACAAAGAAAACCATTTTAAAGAAGTGCTGATTTCACAGAATCAGTCTGTGCTCTGCACTGCAGAGCTGCCACTGAGAGCACCTTCACCAGAGAAGATGTACAATTTAAAAGTAGAGCCCAGGTTGTATCATTAGTTACTCAATGCTGATGTCAAATAGGCATCTCTGCAAAGTCAAAACTGCACTAAAGGAGGAATCTTCACCCCAGCATGCTGCCAGAAGAACTGTGATGGCTAAAGGAAAGATGTGTGATACGGAAGTATCTTTCCTTTCCCAAACCTTGGGGAGGGCTGGGAGGAGGAATTCCACAGCAGTCTCAGGGGTTACTGCAGCATTGCTGATGGGCCTGGCAGATCCAGCTGCTGCTCTGACAGCCAACGCAGAACTGAGCTCTCAGCTGCACTGCTCAAGAGAATATTTCTGTCTTGTCACCAGAACCACTTCCTGAGTCCTTCCCACGGCTGCATTAGCACTGGTACCATCAGTGAAGGGACTGGCAGCAGATATTAATGTATCAGAAGTGGTTTAGCAAATACACAGGGTGCTTGGCTCACTTTGGAATAGCTGGTAGGAGTTTGGCTGCTTGACTATATTTTGTAAGGCCACACACATTTATTTTACCATTTCACAATCCAGACCAAAGAGGGGGCTGCTGTCCGTCCTCTGCTGATCACACTCTGTATATATATAGCCCTTACATCCAGGGGAGCCTAGAATGAAAAGATACCCATGAATAAGAAACAGACCTCTCTCTTCTAAAACTCATCACATATCTTATATGACCAAACATATCACTGTCAAAATTAAAAAAAAAAAACAAAAAAAAACCCCACAAACAACAAAACAACCAAACAAAAGCCCTCAAAAACTGACCTTTTATGGGATAGTAATTTTTTTTCTGCTCTTCTAAAGTTAGAGTATAGCTAGTAAGGCCTCGTTTTTTTTCTCCGTATTTCCGAATGATGGGATCACATTGCAAGTCTGAGCTTTTAGGAATACATTCACTGCTAGTGGAAGTCAAACCTGTAAAATACAGGAGCATCTGTCAGGCTCAGATAGCACTCCCTACTTGCAGTCAGTTTTCTGCATTAGTATACACACTAAGAGGCTACACCATTTCAAAGGAAAACACTACCTGGAACAATAAACTGGAGATATAGATAGATAGATGGATAGATAGACAGACAGACAGATAGACAGACAGATAGATGGTCTATCTATCTGTCTATCTCCAGTTTATTTTTATCTCTCTCTCTCTCCAGTTTATATAATCTCATTTATTGTGACACAATATACATTATATATACATGATTATATATACATAATACTATATATAATGTATATAGTGTATATACTATATATATATATTAAAAATATACTTGATATTCAGGATACTTGAATCTTCTCCCAGTCCAGCTACTGACACTGCTGGCTGATTCAGAAGCAAGTCACATCAYAAGTCTCTGTCTCACATTCCTTTCAGAAATAGAGAGAACAAACTTGCCTTGTAAGCATGACAACATAATCATCTGTGACTTCATGTAAACTGTAAAAGAAGTTCTTTTTTTTTTTCCACCTTCTCTGTGAAATTCTTTCCCGTAAGTATTATCAGGAGAAAATGTGGTCTAAGTGTGGCTCACAAAGAAGCAAGCACTGAACTGACACCAGAATCCACAGCTGTATAAAGTTAAATTAYCCTGTAGGTGATTCTCTGCAGATTGCACTTAAAAGAAAAATATACCTGACATGTCAGATCTGTGACTGTGCAGTAGGTTTACAGTCAGGATGCTAGAGGACTTTGTCAATACATTGAAAGTAACAGCTGTTCATTCTCCCATTTAGGACTTGAATTCAAGATTCTTTGTTACACTTCTAACAATTTCAGTGAAGTTCGCACTGTAGTCTCTTGCAGGTTTTGTACAAGCCTGTTGGATTACAATCACCTCTATAAAGAGTGTAAAAATAGGAAATCAGTCGTCAACACACCCATTCTTTACCTTGATTTGCTGCTCAGTATAACAAAGAAAACTAAGAAGAAATGAGTAACTACTTAGCTTGAATCTAATTTATATCTCTGTATCTTCTATTAGATACATCTTAGAATAAAATAATGACAAAATTAGTAACAAAGCATCAGAAATTTGGATTAAACATTTTTAAAACTTTCTCTCTGCTTTTTGCATTTATTTGTGACAATAAGCCCAACAGAGAGTTACTGAACTAGTTAGGGTAACTAGTCTCATGGTTTAAGCCATTGTATGTTTGCAAACAAGTTTATCATAGCAGCACGCTGGGATTGCACAGGATGCAAAGTCATAAATTACGTTGGAAGCGAATCACTGTGGTTGAAAGAGATAATGCAAAACCAAGCAAGATACCTTGTGCAGTGTTTTGAGGTTTCAGGTTTGCTCCTTCCCCATACAGGCTCGCTAGGAAGTTAGCGGAAGGTGTTAATGTGAATCTCTGAAAAAAGAAGTGTGTTAGAGACTTTGAAACAGAAGCAGAAATATCAAGCAAATGAGATGTTTCTTGATCCCCAAACTAGCCAAATTTAGAGGAGGATGGATAAAGAAGTAGTGGAAATATGTTTGATGTTTTCCCAAGGAAGAAAAAAACACAACACCAACCAAACCTGTTTTAATGACAGACGATATAGGATTCTTTGTACTAAGGGACAGATTTGCCTTGCCTGATACGATCATGAAGGCAAATCTCAAGACTTTCTTTGATAGAAACTAAAGCAAGTTCCAGACTTTCCAGTTAAGTTGTGATTTGCATTTGCTGCAGTTCAGGGAGAATTCTCTAGAAGTCTGAATCTAAGTGCTTCTTTGTTTCTTCCTTCAAAAATGTTGCTCGTAACTCAGGAACTTAAAGTAATTCTTTTAATAAACTTTTTGGGAAATGGGAGAAACTTGACATAAAGTGCAAATAGTAAAAGTGAGACTTTTAAACTAGTGGGAATAGCATAACTCTATTGAGAGTCTCCTCACTCACTCAGAGTAAATTCCAAATTAACCGAGATATTTTTAATCTCACTGGCATCCTGAAGATGCAGGAAGCATAATAGTCAGAGGACTGAAACATTAATACACGTTTCACCTGGTGAGGCTTCAAAGACATAAGTCTTGAAAACCTGTTTCTAATATCAAACCCTTGGCCTTTGTTCTGAGCTGACAATGGCTACAAATAGATCCTCTCATTAGCTTGCTTTGAGAGTCAAAGATGGCCACTTCCTATGGAAAAGGCAGTAATTTCACTGCAGTGATTAATCCTTGGGACATGGTTTCAGGACTGGAAGAAGTTTAGAAGACAGCAATACAGTTGGGGGACTTACATGCCGGAACACTTTTCTGAGGTGTTTGAACTGCAAATAGAATTTGTAGAAATGGAGTTGGCTCATTTCATGTAGAACAATAACCACAACCCCAGCCAGGTGGCTTTGGTGATAAATACGGCACCAGCTGCAGTTAAAAAAAAAAAATTTAAAAAAAAAAAAAATCAAAGCAAAACAATTATCAAGCACTCTTAAAAACAAACTTGGAACCAGCGCAGCTTTTAAGTCAGTGAATGGCAAAGTGCCAAATTACTTCAATGAGAAGAGGCTTTATAGCTTATCTCAAACAGCCACATATTCCTGGAAGCAAAATAATATGGGAGACAGAGAAAGCATAAGTTACAGCAAAATTCTGCTGCAGTACCATTTCAAGACATTTATACCTCATTTATATGCATCAGAATGTGAATACATGAGTAACTTCAGCTGTAGTGATGCAGTCTAGTGAATTAACACATCAAAAAAGTTTCACAAAATCATTTTCTATTCACTACTAAAAATCTAAAGTGGGATCATTTTTGCCTTGAGTTTCAAGATTCATTACATTTCACCATATTTTTGCCATCTGAGGTTATATACCCTCCTCAGCCTTTCCCTTCCATTGCTGAGAAGTTGCCCTGAGAAAGGGCAAAGTGATTAAAATGTTTTTCCCAAAATACTCTAGAACACTCTGTTTTAATTATATCTGACATGAAACCTGTTAATATTTTTTGCATTGTGTTTCTCAGTGTGTGAAGCTTCTTCTTTTCAACAAAATTGTTTAGTTTTTAACTCCATGAAGCAAAACTATGAAATGGTAGAATTTTTGTCAGGAGAGGAATTCTGATCTCTGGCCAAGTCTAACAACAACTGTATCTACATAATACAGGCTGTCATTATGGTAACTGCGTTGCAAGGATTCCAAAACGAACGTGGCCAATATGCCTTTAGGTACGTTTTCACAACACGTGAGGACACAAGACAGGGTTGATTCCTGTCTTGAATGTGTTATACCTGGGTTGTGTTGCATTGTGGCATTTTCCCAAAGCTGCATACTTTAACAACTCATACAGCTGGTCATGGCTGATTTCGCAGTCCTCACCAAATAAAGTTGCTGACAAGCGAGATGACTTTTCCTGTAAAAAGGGAAATGCTAGTAAAGAAAGGTTTTATGTAATCGCACAGGTTCATGGAAAATGAAGTGAATTATACGGTAAAAGGAAACTATTTACTATTTGGATACGTTTAAAATAACTCTTCCACTCATTACAGGCAAAAGTTTCCTTTCAGATCACACTTCAATATTAAATCAATATTTCAGTAACCCAGGTACTCTAACTTCAAAGATTTATTTAATAAAGATTAATGTAAGTAGATGTATGTAGTAAGGGGACTTAAAGTTATTTGATTTGCAAACACGATGTTCTGCTGTCTCAACCCATTCACCCACTTGCTGCTGTAGAGCTTTGGACATTTATACAAGTGTTATACGTAGCCACTTCATGTAAGGTTTTACTGAAACCCATTTACTTCATTTACATTATGTGATCTGTTTTGGCAGATGGGTTTGCTGACCCCTGCAGGAAAAAAATGTTTCAGTAAAATCCAAGGAAACTGCAGGAAGAAAGCATCGAGTAGATGAGATGGAGTGGAGACTGTACCACACAGTTCAACACAACAGTTCTTTAAGCCTAAATGCACAAATCCTCCTAAAAGCTAATCGGCAAGTAAATGCATGATTTTGGAGACCTCCACTGACCATACGGCCTGTTCCAATGGAGCTCCTTTGATCTGTAAAAATTTTAAAGATACTCTTTTTTTATGTGATTAAAAGACATCATGGCATACAGGGGAAAACAAAAAAGACCACAGAACACTACAGAATATCAAACCCCACAGGATAAACAACTACCAGAAGTTGTGTTTTCCCCACCGCGCTAACAAGCCTTGGGCTCATTAATTTTGACAGAGCCTGCCCACGTGGGATTGACCTGGTGCACTTTTAAAGCCATTTGTCATTGGGTAAGAAAGCTAAACAGAGGTGACAACCTTTGAGGTTCAAGTGGTTAAGAGTCATCTGGTAATAATAACACAGGGTGGTGTAATTGCTAGTCCCTCAGCTCTCGCGCTAAGTTAGACAAATAAGTAATGACACCGTTGTTTTCAATACAGCCTAATTAGAGCTTTGCAAAAAACCCCAACCAAACAGCAGAAGTTTCACTTCACCAAGCAAAGGCTACCTGCCAACCACAGGAATTTCAGTCTCTGATCAGCTACAAATAAGACTGACCTCACAGCTCAGACACGCTTACTCTTGTCCCATCCTGAGCACCAAGTTGTAACCTGGGTGAGTAAGGTGTTACCGTGAGGTTGAAACTTTGGGTTGATCTGCATCTTTCAGGTGCGAATGTGCTGAGCCATGCTCCTTTCAAGATCTACTTTGTTTAGGAAAAAACTATATTGGAGAGCGTATTTATTTTTTGAAAAATTCCTTAAATGTAAATGCCTAACACTCAAAATGAGTTCATTTCCATATTTCTTGGAGCAGAAACTAAGCCATTTTCTGTAGGTATTATCTTTAGCCAACCCTCTAGCTAGACTGCCAGTAAAACACGTTTTTGCTGAGTCTCCAGCATCCCAGTCTGTGATGCAATAAACCTACCAAAAAGGTGGCTGCCATAGAGGAACACCACACAGCCACAGGCCTGCACCGACCCCCTCGCAACACCCGTGGGCGGGCGCCGGGGGCGCTCTGCCGCTCACCTCAGGGCTCCGGCCGCCGCCATCCGCCTTCCTCCTCTTCCGAGCCGCCTGCCGTCCCCCCGCCTCCTCACCGGCTCCGGCGGGCCTTTTGTACCCGTTTACGCAGACAGCCTTTGCCATGGCCTAGACGAAAGCACCGCGGGGTCAGGGCGGCGCGGGGCGATGCCGCCACGGCCCCTCACAGCGGGGTGACAGCCCGGGCTGTCGGTCAGCCCCGGCCCCGCCGGGCCAGGCCCCAGCGCCTGCCCACCGCCGGGGCTCCCCGGGCAGCATCGGGAGGCGGGATCGCCCGCAGCCCTGAAGCCGTGGGGCCGATCCCCGGCCGCCCCCTCCTCCCCCGGTCCCCCGAGAGGGACCTCGGCCGCGGACCCCACCTCAGCCACGCCGGGCTCTCCTGCCACCGGGGAGCACGCCGTCTCGGCAGGCGGCTACCTGCGCCTGCCCGCGGGCAAGGCCAGAGCAGCCGATCCGCCGACAGCGCGGATGGGGGCGGGGCCGCTGCCGCCGGCGGGAGGTTTGAAATGGCCGCCGCGGCGCCGCGGCGTGGTCGCTGCCCGCCCGCCCGGGGCTGAGGGCGGAGATGGCAACCAAGCGCCTGGCCAGGTGCGGGCCGCGGGGCCAGGCGCTGGGGGCGGGGGATCGCTGCCACCGAGGCCCCTGAAGGGACCGGGGGGTGGTGGTGTCCGAGCGGGCGAGGCCCTGAGGGGGGCCGGGGCGCTGACGGGGGGACCGGCAGCGGGGCGGGGGCGCCCGCCCGTCCCAGGCGCGGAGGGGCAGGGGGAGGGCGCGCCCCCTCAGCACGGGGGGTGCTGAGGCGGTGCCGGCGCCGCTGCGCTCCGCAGGCAGCTGGGGCTGGCGCGGAGCAGCGCGCGGGCGCGGAGCGGCGCGCAGGCGGCGGCGGGGCAGCGCTTCGGGTACCTGATCGTCGTCGACTTCGAGGCCACGTGCTGGCGGGACGCGGGGCGGCGCGGCCCCGAGATCAGTGAGTGCGGCGGGACGGGGCTGCGCGGGCGCGGAGAGGCGAGGGAGCGGGGGGGCGGTCCGGGAAGGCGCTCGGCGGCCGGACACCGAACAGCAGCAGCCCGGCTGCGGGGGGGGGTGCGGGGAGCAGGGGGTGGCTGGGGGCCTGGCGTGTATAGGAGGCAGCTTTGAACGCTGTGTCCTCATTGCATGATGTTCCTGCTAATTCCTGGCATTTCAGCCCCGGTTTAAAGCAAATGGAATAATTTATGTGAACAGCTTTAACCGTTCTGGCTTTGTGTTTTGGGGTTTTTTTGTTTGTTTTTCTCGTTTTGTTTTGGTCACAGTTGAATTTCCAGCAGTCCTGTTAAACACTTCAACAGGAGAGATTGAATCTGAATTCCACACATATGTCCAGCCCCAGGAGCATCCTATTCTCTCTGAATTTTGTACAGAACTAACTGGTATAACACAGGTATAATTGCTATTTAGTATTTTTTACACTGTTATAATTGCGATTTACTATTTTTTTAAACATGCCTTTAAAGAGCTAAAGAGAAACAAATCTCAAATGAATTTCAGTGCGTACTAACACATACATACTTCTTGTTCTGTTTCATGAAGAATCAAGTTGATGAAGGGGTCCCTCTAAACATTTGTTTATCACAGTTTTTGAAATGGATTCAAAAGATACAAAAGGAGAAGAAAATTATATTCAGTTCAGATATTCCAAGTCATTCTACTTCAGAGGCAGCGCCATGTACCTTTGTTACTTGGACAGGTAAATAAAATTTTCATTTGCTTTTTCTGCGGAATAATACACATAAAAAATTAACATTTGGTGGTGCTAGTGAGATTGCATCTTTACTTCTAGGGAGCCAAAATCCTGTAACTAGGTATTAAAGATGTGCAATATTGGGATAAGACTGAAAATATGAAATCCATTGAATCCTGATGTGTTTGCTACATCTTTGTCTCCAGGGTCTGACATCATTACATTTTTCTGCTTTACATATAGTGAACTGCGTCACCATTCTTAATGTGTATAAATGATTTAATGAGATCTTTGAGATCTTTACCCATCATKAAGTCATTCTTTACTAACAATAGGCATTCACTTATCCTGATGTCCCATTGCAGCAACCCTTGTGCTTTTCACGTACAAAGGCTTCGTTAGCCCGTGAAGCCTGTTAGCCTATGCTTCCTGTCCAGCAGTACAGGACACTAGTATGTTGATGGTATGTCCCTTTATGTAGATTTTAAGCCATGTTTATGTAGATTTTAGGCCAGTTCTTTAGTGATGGATTATTTGTGGTTTTTTTCTGTGCAGACTGGGACCTGGGTGTGTGTTTGCAGTATGAGTGTAAAAGGAAGCAGCTGCGAAAACCTGACATTTTAAATTCCTGGATTGATCTCAAAGCAACATACAGGGTGAGAAGATCAATAGACTGTGAAACATTTATACCCATATTATCATTTCAAAGGCTAACTGTATCCGAGGTTACAAGCCAATATTGTATGTTCCGGTGACTAGAATAACCCATTTGTTTTCCTTCCACGTTGTTATCACTCAATAACAAATTGCATGCCCTAGAACTGTGTGGATTTTAATAGAAATCTTAATGCTAGGAAAACAACCTGGTGTTACTGTTGATAAATGAATGATAATCCTAGGAGAATTTTTCGAGCTGCCTTTCCTTTCCTGACATATTTTGCTCTGCTTGCTTCCTAACGTCCCTGGTTTTGTGTGCTCTTATTGCTGCCTTACATTGCTGCGTAGAAAATAGTCTAGAGGTACCTAAAGGTCTAGTATGTCAACTGTACTTGGACCAGAAAGTATATTCTGAACAGCATGAATAATACTGAAAATGAATGTGTATTTTATTACACAGTCTACATTGCAATTGAGTTCTAACAGCACCTAAGTGTACCTTCCGCTGTGTAGTCAAGGAAACTTTCAAAGGATGATCCAGGAGTCTACCTTTCCTGACACTTGGAGCTTAGGCTCTTAACCTAGGTAGCAGAATTAGGACTCTAAAGATAAACAGCATGAATATTCCCCCTTTCTTCTGATCAAATGAGATACTGGGAGTGAGTAGCAATACTCACTTTTTCTCATTTAAAAAGAATTTATACCTATGCCAAATATATGAATGCCCATGCCTTTGCAACATGCAACAGTTTAAACATCTCAAGATATTATTTATAGTTGTATTCTTCAGTGCTGCCCTGTTAAGGCCTTCATCAAGGTAAGCCATAAAGTGCAAATGAGTGACTCCAGAGCCAAGACAGAATTGATTAGTTTAAGACTGAGAGAAGGGATTCATGGTTCTTTCCATTCCAATTTGTAACAGGGTAAGTCACTTAACTGTCTTATGCTTATTTAACCCAACTGTAAATGAAAATACCTGACTTGCACAATTGCCTTGTGAGATTTATTATTCTTAAGGTGATATTTCTGAAATGGTTTTCACTTCACTATGAAGAGGTTTTGGAATGCTTTATGTTAAGCACCTGTGTTTTTTTCCTTAGGCCTTCTATAATAGGAAGCCTAAAGGGCTAAATGCTGCTTTGCAGGATTTGGGGATAGCTTTTGCAGGACGGGAACATTCTGGTAAGTATGATATGATGATCCTCATTTTAATATATATATTTTTTATAAAGCTAAATAGCTACTATTTAGCTTTAGTTAGCTAAACTAAAGCAGCTAGTAACAGCTAGACATTACTCTAAATAGTAACGATTATTTCCAGGTTACGCAGTGTTCTGTCCTATAAAATATCAAAACAAGAAAGGCTAGATGCTTCAAAGATCAGATTTTGTTATTTCTAACCTCATACTTTATTTCTGAAATCTCTCCTAGTGCTATTGAGTGCATGTTCAACAAGATCAATCTCTGAATTGCTAGGGTGCAAAAGAAAAGAGGCGGAGGAAGGATAAGGAAAATTGATTTTACCCGATAGCTCTGGACAGCATATTAGTGTAAGAGAATACCAGCATAATATGATTTTTTTTACATGATTAATAAAAACAGAGCAAGGATTTTAAAAATTGTGGATATATATTCAGCTCTATGGATTGGTCCTTCAGATGTTTCAGCACAGGGAATTTTTTACTTCTGCTTCCCTTTTTTGAACTAGGTAACTATGTGTCAGAGTTCTGTGAATCCCTGTCACTTATGTAAGGCTTACCTAGATGACATTTTTCCTCCAGTAAGAACTATCCCCAGTAGTAGTTTAAAAAGAAGAGATTAATAAAACCATACTTTTGAAGGGTTGGATGATTCTCGGAATACTGCCCGTCTTGCTTGGAGGCTGATTTGTGATGGATGTGTGCTGAAGGTTACTAAATCTTTGGATAAGGTTAGTAACTATGTCATATCTTCCCTTCTACTTGCTTTGTAGCCTGGAATACAGGTGAGAGGTGAGCTATTCAAATAATAAACCCAGCATCTTGAACAGAACATCCCTAGGCCAATATGCTTATTAATTTTGTGCATTGATTCCTAAAACTTCTGGGTATCCACTTTCCAAAATCTCCTTTTGTTTACGGGCTCCCTAGGCACATCCGAAGAATAATTTAATTTCCAGAACACTGACTATAAACTTCACTGACAAGACTCCACTGGGAAGTAAAAGCAGACCTGAAACATCTAGAGATGGAACTTGCGAAACAAACTCTCTGGCTGAGAAAAACCACAATGGTATTGCTGGAATTAAGATAAATTCTAATGTACAAACTGAAGAACAACAGACCACTTGCACTGATTCCTCTGCAGATGTCCACGTTGTAACTAGCAGCAGCTCAAGGACTGATTTACATGCTCAAGCCCAAAGCTCTCTAGCAGCATCTACTGACAGATTTCTTGTTCCTCTTGAACAGGCACAGCAATCTTGCAGTACTGTGTCAACAGGCATTCGGCAAGGATTGAACAACGGGCAACCTCTGAGTACAGCCAGATCTAGCCCTCCAGTACATGGATCAGGACTGCTGCTCGTCTCCACTACCATCTCCTCAGTTAGTATCTCCAATGAGGATATCGGTACTAGTTCCGATTGCTTATCTCTGTTAACTGACTGGGAAGATGTCGCTTTAATACCGGAATCTCAATATGAACAAAATTCAGACTGTGTTCAATTCAAAGATGACTCAAGTACAGATGTTTTAACAGTGTTTGAAGAGAAAACAATTTCGAAACAATCAGCTGTGATGATTTCAGATAATCAAAGTTTGGAGAAACCCGTAGTACCTGTGGAACCTCTGAAATCTATCGTTTACAAAAGTCCTGATACTACTGTCTATAATGTAGGAACAGTACAAAGGCAGACTTCAAATTTTTCAGCTTTTAAGTTACCATCTGCAAAGGTAAATGCTATTTCAGCACAATCAGCATTAACTGGAAATTATTCTACTCCTTCAGAGGTTCCCAAAAGAAAGCCAACTAGTCCAAAAATGTTCCCACCAGCAAAAAAACAGTCTTTTGCTATATATAAAGAGAAAACTGTATCTTTTGATCATTCCTTACCTTTAAGAAGTTCAAGTTTACCCAAAGTGTCTCCTGCCATTCTGAACTCCACAGTCAATTTGAATCAGACTGTAAGAGCTGTGAAAAACGGAAAACCAACTCCCCCTCTGTGCAACTGTGGTCGAAGAGCTAAAAAACTGTATGTGTCAAATGCTGGTCCAAATCATGGCAAAGCATTTTTTTGTTGTCCTGTTGGCAAGCATGAAGGTAATAAGAAAGGTTGTGGATACTTCAAGTGGGAATATGCGCTTCTAAAAGAGAAATCTAATGGTCTCACCCTGAGCGCAGATGCTTTGACCTCTCTTGGAACTTACACCAGTAATTCAGGAAATTCTTCCAACAAAAAATATTTGTGTCTTAGACCCTCTATGAGAACTTGAAAATTGATTTTTTTTTTTTTTTTTTGTCTGAATCTTAAACTCAGTAAGTTGATCATGCTTAATATAATCAGGACAGTCAAATGTATTGTCAGATATATGTTCTGAGAATGGGACAAAAATGACACTGCTTGGTTAACATAGACAGAAATGGAAATTGCTCAAGCATACAAAAATATCAATATATCATAAAGTATCTCGTTAATGAAGTGTGAGAGAACAGATAAAACTATTAAGTGCTAAAATTAACGCATGAGCAGCTGTTGCTACAAATCTTAAATTTCTGCTTTATCATGTATTTAAAATTCTTTACTAGTCCAGTCCTTAAAAGAACATTTTAGTGATACAGATTTTATTTACACTTTTTTACAACTAACTTTTAAAATTGTATTTCGAAGTTGTCACACTTCTCAAAAGTGATTCTTGAAGCACTAGTGTTCTCTTAAACTCTTACTGTTTTTTTTTATCCTTTAAATTAAATAATAATTAAATAATAAATAAATAAAGATAAAATGCTGGTGACACTTCGTTAAATACTTTATTTAACACACATCACCTATTGCGCTCTTGACTACATGAGTTTCCCATTTCATTTGTATCAGTCTGCCTGCTTTTGTACTATTAGCTATCAGTGTAGCACCTGGGACAGCTGGGAATCAGGTAAGAATTTATTCAAACCTAAACTAAGAAGGCTATACTATCATGTCTTTTACTCTATATTACTGTGTAAATCTGCAGTATCTTACTTTGTAAAAAATCCTATAACAAAGCAACAAGTACTTCTAATCTTTTCTCCACTCCTTCTGGCGCAGTTCATTTCTTCTGATCTTCCCACTAATAGTTTTTGGCAACTGTTGAACAAACTCCATCTATTGGGAAAGGGAGGAAATTGCAATACAAAATAAGATACAGTTTACCTAAATTTTTACTTTTTCTTAACCTCAGCGGCATAAGCTTATAAGCCACGTAACAGTTAACACCCACTGTCTTATGGTAGTGAAGATTATCTGGGTATTTGAGCACTCACCTTCCTAGGATATTTGTATGGAGCAGTAACTTTCTTAACATGGTCTTGTAGCTCTTTCATCATTTTTTCCGGATCATGTGAAGCATAGTCAGATGTTAAAACAACAAAGGCTTTCACTACCTAAAGAAGTTATGGCAGCAATGGTTTAAATGCCAATGAAACAGTATTACACAACAGTAAGATTTGAAACTTTAACCAAACATTTGCTGACAAACTGCAGAGTAATGTATAGGGCAGGTACAGAAAGCTTTGCCAAAGTCTGTGGGTGCTCACTATTGGTCTGGACTGTGCCGGCAGTTTATATACATTTAATAAAGACAAAAAACTAAGTATTTGAATGACAGGGAAAGCTTCAAATGGTGTTTTGTTATATTGGATTTGGGGTAATGGCCTTGGTCAGTTTTTTCCTGTGTGGATTCTCCAGTGTCTGATAGAGTAGAAATACCAACTTGAATTTATTCAGTTATAATTTAAAAAAGAAAAAAAAAACCAAAACCCTGGATAGATAAATCCCTTGGAAGTTGGGCTTTATTAGCTCTGGTATGCACAAAGCCATTTAAATATATAAGCTTGTTTAACTTGTTTACCTCTCCTCTGATGGGGTCTGGACTGCTGACAACTGCTGATTCCACCACTGCAGGATGCTCTACTAGGGCACTTTCTACTTCAAATGGTCCAATACGGTATCTTTGAAATAAAGGAAAGGGGTTTTAGTTGTATTTGATAACACATAAATGTAACTTCACATCTGAATCACCTGTGTTATTCAAGTTTAATGATTTATCATTAATCAGTCTTAAATTACCCGGCAGAATTAATGACATCATCAGCTCTTCCAACAAACCAGAAGTATCCATCCTCATCCATAATCCCCCTGTCTCCAGTGACATAAAAATCCCCACGTATTGTTGCCTCTGTTTTCTCTGGATCATCCTAGGAAATATTAAATTGCATTTTACATGAAAACTACCTTAAATACATGAAATTGCATTCTAACATACTTAGGATATAAGTTATGGTACAGTCAAATATTCAAAAATTTCAGCTTTTTCAGACTGGTCCATACTGTGGTCACATGCRTCAGATTCAAGTGGGACATTAATAATAGAGAATTATTAATTCACCATTACTAAGCTGCAAAACTAGATACAAAATTCATAAATTGCAATAAATGAATCAAGTTTCACTACTTGTGACTGACTTAAAATTTTAATCATAATATATTATGCCCCATGGCTTTAGGAACCACTGAAGTTTGCAAAAATATGTAGGCTGATGGAACTGAGAATTTGCTTTTAGGTGATTATCCTTTAATGGTTTTTTTCCTTTGTATTTCTAGCATCTTCTATCCTGAGATTTTTTTTTTCACCCCCAGAAAAGTTTTGGCTCAGCACTGTGCAATTAATAAGCGCTCTTTCTACAGCCAATGCAACTGACTTCTGCAAGAATTTTTCTAGGCAGTATGCATGCTGTTCCTTTCCCACATGCTCAGTACTGCTCAGAAGACCTGAGTATAGGCTGATACTATCCATAACATTTAATAAGGTTTCCTGGTGTCAGAACTGAAAGCACTATGCATTTGTTCTACTGGTTGATGGACTGAAAATTCTAACCAACATGGAAAAAAACCTGAAAAATATTGCTGTGCATGAAACACTCCATGAAGCTCAAATCTGGAGGGAAGGGATTTGAATGGTGTCCTACTTCTCAGATGGGGGCTCTAGCCCTTAGGCCAAAGAGCATTTTGGGACTAGGGGGGTCTGTCAAACATTTCCCTTTTTATTAAGGAAATAAAAATCAAAAGAAAGTGGATTTTAACTTGCTAGGCAGGACAATCGAATCGAACACGTAATTGTTTGTATAAGTAGACCAAGCATCTGCAGGAAAAAAATGGAAATCCCTCTTTCCTCCCCACAGGTTTTCAGACCGGTAAGCAGAGTATATGTAAATGAAATGGGGCATCAGATTCCTCATGACAGAGATTTAACAGGATATCTACTTTAACTGTAGAAACATTCTTACAGCATAGCAAGTAAAAAGAAAAAGCGATCTCGTAGGTTTTACTCTGATGGCAATATCTCCTTCTTTTCCAGGAGGCAGAATATTACTGTTTTCATCTATAATCTAGAAATGAACAAAACACAGTTTTATTACCTCGGAGCCAAATGAAAAAGCATTATGTTAAGATTATAGACTCTTGGTGCGCATTTAAAATACATAAAGTATTTTTTTTATTGGGAAATGATTTGGAGCAGGAGGGGGTCTTACTCTGACAGTGTCAGACACTCACTGAAGTGTAAGATTATTACTAATCCACTGTACTTTGCATTATGTCTTTTATCTGAGGAATGCCAAGTACTATACAAACATGTAATGAAGTTAGTAAGACCCCAGGAAGGGTCACAAGTAACCGGGTGGGAAAACTTAAGAACCGAAAGAAAGATACTAAAAATCTTAACCCATATTGCAAATTGATCTGGTGCTAGAATCTGCTTCAGCAGTTTTGTTATCACCAGGAAACAACATTCACTCCCACTCTTCCTTAACACAGCAATTTAATTTCTATCATTGCCTTAGTGTTTGATATCTAACTGTCAGCAGTGGGTTGTCATCTATGTTGGTGAGGATGGTGCAACAGGGAAGTCCAATTGCTTATTTTGCATTATTAGTTTAGGGCAGTAACATGCATTTCTTCACTCTTTCATTCACTGCTGAATGATGGTACATGGTACAACTCTGTGTTAGAGCTTTCAAACCTCTTCAACGGAAAGTGATTACGCAAGAGAGAGAGATTGAATCACCAGAAGTACGATACCTTGACATCATACCCTGGAGACGGCTTTCCCATAGAGCCAGGTTTGATTTTCATTCCCTTAAAATTTCCACAGATCAGCACCTGTAACAAGTGTTGTTGGGTTTGGGTTTTTTTAAATTAAACTGTGGCTTGTATATTCAATCTTTAGCTGAGGTTTAAAATACTCAGCTAATATTGTATTTCTACAAGAAATACTAATTGTCTTCATTACAATCATATATCCAATGATTAAACTTCTAGAAATAAACTATGCCGTCAGAATCATGCCCACAGCTCCAAGTAACATGAATGAGTGCTCTACAGAGAGATTCTAAAGCAGAATTTGGAATGCAGTAATGAGGAATATATCCCTTTTGTGTTAGTGCCCAATCCAAARCCCACAGGAGTGAAAGACAGTCCTTGGATTTTGGGTGAAGCTGTTATGACTTACAAAAACTACATTCTTCCAGCGTTGCTTATTGCAATTGACTTTTCCCCTAAAAGTCATAACTACGTATAATCGTTTTAATCACTTTTTCTTGGCAACCTGAATAGAATTTATTGCTGTATCTGTAAAGCATACATTTTTACATTTGTAAAGCAGAACATACTGTTTCTGTCTGTCCATAACCTTCATGAATATCCAGCCCAGTCTGCGCTTTCCATTCTTCCATCACGTCAGGGTTGATTGGCTCCCCAGCACTCACACAGTGCCGCAGGCTTTTGAATGTATAGCTTAGTGGGAAAGAGAAAACAAATAATTGGCAGTCATCTATCTACTATGCCTCATTCACTACTGTATTCCTGTATTGTGGGATTCTTTCTGCATAAGAACAAAATTTTTACTGCGTCCTATTCATTCCATTTGAACTGTATAGTGTTAAACAAAAACAAATCTGAAAAAAAAAAATGGTTACGCTACCCCTAAATCTTTATTCTGACTTTGTTCCTAATACTTAAGATTCAGAATGTTGAGAAATACATGATCTGAATTACTGTTATACCATTGTAAATTTGGAATAAAAATCAAGGTAAGATGAGCATTTGGTCTACTGTTTTGATCAAATACACCAACAAGGATACTCTGCTTTTGCTTACCTGGACAGTTTATGTTGCACAAACATTCGATAGGCAGTTGGAGGAGAACAGAAGACGGTTATGGGAAATCTTGACAGACTCTAGAGAATTGAGAATAAAAAAAGTAAATTTTGCCAATATACTGAAACTGGTGAGGTCCCATCTTCATTGTAAGAGATAATCTAATGATCTCTGCATCCAGCTTATGAAACACATGAACAAAACATTAAGTGTCCTAAGAGCAGTTAGCTCTGTACTTGCCAACACCAACAAAGAGCAGTTACATTTAGTTAGTTTCTTCTTCAAAACAGAATCTACATCATTTTACAATCAGTTGAACGCATCAAAGTCTTTTGCTCTTGAAAGCTTTACAGTATCTCTTGCAGAATTTCTTCATAATTGCAGTTTAAGTAGAAAACAAGTGAAACCATAAGGCTACTTTTTTAGATGCTCTGTAGGGGTACAACTGACAGTGTTCTTCAACATAGCCTAATATTAACTAGCAATTTCCAGCCATCTAATTAATACGGATATGAAGATAAAGTCATTCCATGTAAAATGAAACATGGTAGTCTTTTTCAAATGATGAAGAGTTGTGTGTGGAGGATGTAAGAGAATATAATGGTGGTCCCTTTTGTTAAAGAAATTCAACCTTGCTGCCGCTTCACTCCTTAACTTTGAATTACATGGTGCAGGCAACTGAAATTCTCATTCATCTGTTATTGTCACTTCTTTTAGTAACACCACCGAAGTGCTCCACAAATCCCAGAACAATTTCTTCTGTACTTCACTTCTAGGCCTAATAATGGATGTTTGCAGGTTTGTGCAGTCTAATCCAGAGCAGAGTATATGATGAAACTCTTTGGATGTCAAATATGCTCTTGTTTTGGGGTACATATTTGCAGCACTCACTACTTAACTAATCAGTTGGTTACCGCCTGGTGAAAGTTATAACTGTGCTGTGTGCTGGCCCTGTGCAGTGCCAGGGGAAACAAAAACCTGGGCAAGACCAGCCAGAGAGAATAGTGCTTTTGTTGCTGGGCTCTCCTCACTTACCTCAAAGACAATGCTTGGGTCAAAGTGTGGCATCTTATGTACAAATACACATGCCCCTTGAATCCATGGCGAAAAAATGCTGCTCCAAGCTGACTTTGCCCAGCCCGTGTCTGATGTATTCCAAAATATATCTGAGGAAGTCAAGTCCAGCCAGTACCTGGTAACACAAGGAAACAGTCCGCAGTCTCTATTTGGCAGGAATAAGGCAAATATTAAAATATCAACAAGAGATGTGCCAGTGAAGCAAATCCATCACTGGTTGTCTTGGGTAAACGGCAATTAGAAAAGGCTGAATTTCTGAGCAGGAGTAAGTCACAGCATAGTGAGGATGTCATCAGGATAGACTGATGTTGCATTTTTCTAAGGGAAAAATTATACTGACAAGCTAACACCACCTCAGAACATGGTGTTGTGTGAATATGTATGAGATTGCTGGGGTTTTGTTGAATTCATTTTTAGGGATGAGGATTTTTTTTTGTTTACTTCTAGTTCAGTATTTTCTGATTCGTTATTCTTTGCCTGTTAAGAGTGAAGTGCACTGCCGTATCAATTTTATAAACAACATTGCTTTATAAATTTAAAGATTCTGAACTATTAGCATTTTGTTCCTGCAGGAGCTGTGTCTAATCCAGACACACATGAATTCAGAAGCCTAACAGACCCATTTTCCCCTTTTATGGTACAGACTTCATAAACTTGTGCTGATGTTCAGTTCATGGGCAAGCTATTAACTATACACAATGAAGAATTTACCAAAAGTTAAAGAAAATGTTAAAAAGAAGTTAGTGACTATATGACTGCTACATTCTCTATAAACTAAGGCAGCTGGACTCAAACTGCCTTGTTTTATGGAAAAAAAACCCCACTTTTTGGGATGTAAAACAACTGCTGTTTTTTGAACTATTGAAACAAAAGCTTCTGGTAAAAATCTTGTGTTTCTCTTCCTTTTGCTATGTGACCAGCTACAGAAATATGTCTGATTTAAAGTGATATCTGTACCTTCCACTTACTGTGAGGCCAACACCATAGCTGCTGTGGGAATGTTCAGCCATTTTTGGAGATCCTGTAGTTCCACTGGTAAAATAGATGGCCATTGGATCTTGACACTTTGTGGTCACACAGTGGTGATCAGAAGATGCATTTCTTAAAATAAGCAAAATGGTGAATACAGTGATTTGAAAGTATGACACACATTTTTGAAAATATTTAACCAAAATAACTGTAGCAATCAAAAGTGTCATAAACATTGATATTTTTCCACTGTGCAGTCCTAAAAGGGTGAAAATATATTGGTATGTGCCAACATTTCCTATTCAAAGCAAACCACTGTGCTTTTCTTTCGTTATTGCTGTGGTGCTTTCACAGCGGTATTTACTCACTTCAGGAGATCTTTAAAGTTCAGCCACCCTTCTCTGTGGCCCTCTGACACAAGCAACTTGAATTTCAGAGACTGGCATTCAGCCCCAACTGAGTCTACAGCTGGTGCCACAGAATCATCAGTGATGATACACTTTGCCTTGGATTTCTGTAGTCGATGAAGAATGTCCTTCGCTGTCAATTGCTGTGTGCCAGGAATCAGGACAGTTCCTAAAGGGAAGGAAGGGGAATGGAAAAACAGTCTCAACATTTAAGAATAACACCTGTACCTACAAGCAGACTTCAGCTTACTTTGTTCTTTTGAGTGGGACAGAGCTGTACTAAAAGCAGGATTTGGCCCTACATTTGTAAATATACTGATTTATTTGATGGATTAAATGCTATGTGAGGATTAGCACAAGTTAGCAAGTACTATATTGATCATGGGACAGTGAAAGAAATCAACAGAATAACTTTCCTTGTTCTGAAAACACTGCCCCTGGAACAAGTCTCTCTGGACTTCTTTACTGGTAAACACAGCCGTTGCCTCACAAGGTATACTAATGTTTGTGAGGCACCAGGACAGTCTGGGTTGTAAATACCGGGAAGCTGAGTATTGAACAGATCCCACAGGGGAACATGTGAAACACTTTGTTAACTGTGGGCTAATTTCACTGCCAGTTAGCATCTGTGATGTGTCACAAGTGCTGGAAAGAGGAGAATGACAGAGGCACGTGGACTCACAGGGTTTCCTTAACAGCTAGAGCATATGCAAAAGTCCTAAAAGCACCACAAAGAAAAAACTTGTCATGAAGAATGTTTTTGACCAGCATGACACTAATTCATCCTCATTAGCACGTTGGTAGTTCTGAGTGCATTAAATAGCAAGGATTGGTTTAAGTCACAATTTCTGTACCTATGTACCATTTCTATGCTTTTACTAACCTGTTCTCATGCAAGCCACATTCACCAGCCACCACTCCGGGATCCGGGGCAGAATCAGAATAACTCTGTCTCCCTGTTGCAGACCGCAGGCATCAGAGAGCACATTTGCCACTTTCCTGGACAGCACTCCCAGCTCCTCAAAGCTCCACCTCACCTCTTCTCCAGCACCATCTACCCACCATAATGCAGGGTTTTTAGACTTTTTTCCCTCCTATAGAACAGGGTACAGTACAAATGCTTCATTTTAGAAACACATTGCCTTCACCTTAAGTTTGAGGAAGAAAAGCATTCATCACTTATTCAGTGCTGGAGAAACCCGAGGATGCAACAGAAATTTGCCACTGATTCCAAACGAGGCAGAGAACTCTCCCTTAGAAAGAACAGCCTATAAATGTCATTCAGGAAATTAAATTTTGATTCCTTTCCCGAGTTCTTCATCTTAGACTCTGAAGAGGTTGTACAGTAATCAGCACAGAGAAAGAAGAATCTTTTTGGTTCAGGTCATGCCAACAAAGCAGCTGATGAATGTGAGTACCTCTGGGTTGTGCCCCAGAGGCTCCTGAGCCCTCAAAGCTCATTTTCAACTTCATCTGGAATTGGGCCTGTCTGGTACTTCTGAAAATTAAATCAAAGTTTCAAAAGCACAGGCCCACACAGTGTGACCTTTAATCAATGTCTCACCTACCTGATGTGTGAAGTGATTTGAAATGTATGCATATGATGTGCTTTAAAGGGGGCCAATGCATTTAGCAGTAGCAGTGCAGTAAGTCACCTCCTGAGCTGGGGCAGCAAGAATATGACACTTTATTATCTATTTGGAGGTACAATAACACTAAGGTTCATTTTCAGGGGAGCAGTTTTTATCTGTGCACCTCAGAGGGCAAAACCCCTTCTCCAGAGGCTGTTCCTTGCTCTGTTTACAGCCTGCCAAAACGTGTTTTTCCTGCAAAAGGAACAATTGTGTCAGACAGGTGATACCTCTGCTCTGTTCTTGCTGCCAGGCTGGACATAACTGCATTTAGCCCCTCATCATGAACACCCTGAGCCTGCAAAACCAGTCCTACATCCATAGAGACCAGACCTACGTAGTAAGAAAGGTGATAGATGTATACTTCATGKTTTTTTCCTATATTCCCTTTCCTTGCATAGAGCTTATGTCTGGTTTGGGGTTCAAAGTTGCTCAATTTTGTAGATTCCAAGTCCTCGATGCAAAAGATTTCACATTTGGGATAGGTGGGTGAAGTTTGACATTGCACTGTATTTATTATTCATTTTACAGGCAGGCAATGAAACACACAGAGGTCAAGTGATTTCCCCGGCACGTCCAGGTAGGGTGCACGTCACAGCCGATGGGGAAATTGATGCAAGGTTTAGAGTGGTTCAGTTTACAGTCTCATTTATGAGGCACCTATTTACTCACACTCAATCTCACTGGAGTTACTGATTAAAGGAAAGAACTATTTGGACTTGTGGACAGGACAGCGTGTGGGCTACGGGATCTACAGGTTCAAACTGCATGAGATGATCACCAGATTATAATCAGAACATAACCCCAGTGCCTTGGTTATTGGATTTGTCAGATACTCAGCATTAATGACCAGCATTAAATACTTGAGCATCAGAGAAGCCAAGTATCTGTTACCTTTTCCACACCAGTCCATCTGTCCAGCACATCTCTTGCAAAGTTGAAGTACTCTGGCACCTCTGGTCTGTACTGTTGTTTTATGGCTTCATAACTCAAAGAGGCGTGAACTGGGTAGCACCGGCTGCAAAGCTGGAGAGATCTTCTCAGGGGAGCCGGCAGGGACATAGCACTTGGGATCTTCAGTAAAAAATGCACAGCAGCAAGAGCCATAACAGTCTCTTCAAGGTTATTCCTTACTGATTATCTCTCCAAGAAATGCTACAGTGATACAGATACAAACCTGGTATTAGCCATGCGGTTTCAGAACAGCTTTAGAACAGTTCAGAACAGCTACTGCACAGTGGAATACACTAGAAAAATCCCAGCTGTTAATTGGAGTAACTGCTGAGGACAGTTCCAGTTCAGCTGTTTTCTGGCCCCTGCTCTCCAGTGACCATCATGCAGCTGAGATCCTCGCCCTGCATTCAACCAGCAGCACTCAGCCTTGTCACTGTGGCAGCTTTCCTATAATTCACGTTCCTTTCCTTCCTACAAGCCCTGCTAATCTTCTAGATCACATTTCACTTGCCTTATACAGCAGAGACCAACACTACCCAAGCACTTCAACTCTGATTTATGTAAATGAAATGTCTGCTACTGATTGACAACACAGAAGTAACAGCATGGACCAAGATGTTGCACAGATAATCCAGCAATCATGCATTAATTACCGGCTGACCACAGTGTTACTTCGTACAAAGATATTTCCATTTTTTCTAGCAATGAAATGAATGTAGCAAAGCCCTGAAAAGATTCTAAGTATTGATGTTTTAAACATTATTTTGATGTGTGGTCAGCAAAAAGCATAATTTTCTGAGACAGGGAAACTTTAAAAGACTCCCTGAAAAAGGATCCAAAATGCAGCGCCTTACTTCTCAAAAAGAGTCAACTTAGCAGGAGGTCTGAAAACTCTGAAGTCATTGTTTTTGTGCACTGTCAGCTGTCTTTTATTTACAAAATAATATAAACACTGCTAGTTCCTTACTGAATTAATAACTATCCAGCTGTAAAATCATGTGATTTTAGTGATTCAGTGAAGCAAAGGGACATTTTTTGGATCTGTAACATTCAGTCTGCATATGACAAACACAGGAGAGAAACCCAGGCAAATGAAAGACAGAGGGACAGGGAGAAGAGGAAACGTGGACAGACAAAAGGCAAATCAGTACTGTTCCAGTGCCAGAAAATGTCCTGGCCAGCAGCTTGCAGCTTGCAGGGGTGGGTGGAGGGTCAATTACCCTGTCAATCCCAATTTACTGCCTCTCTGCCTTGCACGGAAGTGGAGCCCTCTCAGTGCCTGGATGTGTCACAGCTTTGACTCCTCACACAGATCTCAGACTCCTGGCCTTGTGCCTGCTCTTGCGCTGTTACTGTGTCCAGCGACCGACTCCCGAGTTATTTACATGTACTTTGGACTCACACCAAGGAGCAGCCAAGTCCAGCACAGCGAGAAGAGCTGATAGGTTTCTGCAGAGCTCAGAGCGGAGGTAGAAAGTGAGAGTCCCAAATCTCTCCTGTTTCCTTCTCCTCCCCTCTTCCCACCCACCAGCCCATGGAGGAACACAGTCATAAGACCTTGCTACAGCCAAGCCACACCTGTAACGCTTTGGCTGGGGCAACACAGTGAGCAATAGCTTTGCGATTGGCTTTGAGACTATACCGCTCAGCTAGTAGCTTGGGGCTCCTCAGGTAACCACAGCAGTTCAGGCATGATGACAGTAAGCATCCTGGGATGCTGCACCTGGTGCCTGGACCAGCTTAGTTAATGCGTAGTCTGGAGACTTATGAGGTTTGGTAAGGGCTTTGCCTCATATTCAGAGAACAAACAGTTATGTGGTGCTCCAGCACTGCTCCCACGGGAGAGGCGGAAGGAAACGTGTGCCACCCCCTCTGCCACCCAGGCCACAGCCCAGTGTCACTGCACAGCCCATCTCATGACTCTGGGCACGGCTGTGGCATTGGTGCGTGCCTCCACCTTCAGCCTCTCCTGTGAGGATGTCACTCACTAGGGAGCTAGTGACAGCTGTAGCTTAAATTGGGGCATCAAGATTCATGAGTTCGGCTGCCAGAGCCCTAAATTGCTCCTGCTGTACCTCCATCCTCAAACTGTGGCTCTAAGGTCAGCAGAGAGATTGCTAACACCCATCCATGTCTTTGGAGCAGAACAGTCCTCTGGGTGCTGATCAGCAAGGATGACGCTGCAGTCTTTCCTGGCACATAGGTCCTGTACTTTTGCCAGGACTCCCTCCTGGGGTTCTGCTCACGACTATTTGTAAATGGCACACTCAAAGGAGATGTTAACCAGCTCCCTGAAATGTTCACTGCAGCAGAAAAAAACTGATTCAAAACAGATTCCCCCAAACAACAAAGCTGCTCTCTACCTAGCGGTAAAGGGAGACCTACAGTCAGTTTGCAGTAGTGACATTTTAAACAGCTCTTTGAAATGCATGTGACGAAATCCTCCCACAGGAAAGGCAGAGGAACAGCCTTAAAGGGATTCCCTACCCAGAAGATCGTATCACCCCAGAGGAGGCATGAACATTAAGAGAAAATGACAGGAATGGCTTGTGGTAAGAGTCAGCGAATGTGCCAGGAATACGTAGGCAAGAAGGTTTCCAGTTTACGAAGAAAACCATAACCTCCACAGTGACCTAACTTGTAACCTATTCTTTTGGTAGGGCATATAACTAATTTCCAGAGCACCGATGGGTATTTCCCAGTCCCCCAGCACTTTTCACCACAGAAGTATCCTAGCTATGTTCTGAGTGGTTAATTGCATTTCCTTTGCACCACTCACAGCTGCCTGTAGAAATTCCTCCTCGTGTTTCAAACATGTCCTGGCATGCCCAACTCCAGAGACTATCACTATAATTCACCAGAACTTTGAGTCTTTCACACAACCCCAGCCCTGCAAAAGGTTTAGTGACTTTTAATTTTTATGTGGTCAATAATCCCACCGATGTCTAACAATTGCTGTAGAATTATATGAGCCTCAAAGGCTTTGCAGGAACACAGCTTCAGATAAGATGTAAACGCCACTCCCTGTTGCAGTTGTAACTGATAAATACTTCCATCAATTCATGAAGTTTCCTTTTTTCCTACTTTAGCCCAAGTGGATTCTCTGGATGTAAATAATATGATAGTCCTGTCCCTAGTGAGGCCTCCTTAGCTGTCTCCTCTACCCGTTTTCACAAGATGTTGAGGAACTTAATTTTTCCACCCTTAACTGTCCAAGAAGCTCAAGAGTTACTGCAGGGAGAGGAGGCCCTCATGGACAGTGATGGATAGAGACATCTTCCTTTAGAAACCACGTTACGGGCCATGTTTTTTCTGGCAACGCATGTTCTCCAGAACCTCAGGCCTAAAATTACCTGTATTTCTGTGTTTCTGTTTCAGCTGGTCCCTTTACACCATGACACCTTCAGTAGTTAGATAGGAAGCTGGGGAAGCGGCTGAAGCCCGGCTCTCCTTCCACTGGGGTGTACGGGTCGGTGTTCAGGGCACCAGTGCAGAGCAGGACTGAGGTCTGCTTCCTCCGCTGCACTTCAGCGAGCGTCCGTCCTCTCCTCTCCCCGGCCCACCGTTTCTCTCAGTTCTGGAATCATTAACAGAAGCCCAGACTTTAATCCTGGAACTTAAGTTTGGGGGATGAGAAAACACCCAGGGCTACAAGTGACTGAGTTTGGCCACAGCTGAGGGCGCCGAGTCCAGAGTACTGYGCCTGGGGAAAAGCTCAACCTCCCCCCTGGGTGGGTGTAAAGTCTGAGGTCAATTGTAATTTTCAAGGGTGGGTTTTTGGTTTTGTTTTTTTTACCTCCAAGTGCACTGCACTGCCTCTCCGTGAGAGGAGCCTGGAAGCCGCCTGAGGGCCTCACTGGGGATCCCACCTGGTGCCGGGGCTCGGCGGGCTCGGCTTCCCCGGCACAGCACGGCAGCGCACGGGCCTACGCCCCGCCACCCCGGGCGCGGCGGGAGGTGCCGGTGTCCTGTGCCGGCGGGCTCCCTCAGGGCTCCCCGGCAGGGCTGCGAGGGGGCGGCCGCCGCTCGACGCCAGGCCGCGGGGCGGCGCTGTCCCCCGGCGGGCGGGCGCTAGGGMCGGGCGCGGCGCTGACGCCATCCCGGCGCGCGGCGGCGGCGGCAGCAGCGGGTGGCGGTCGATGGCCGCGGCGGAGCCGGCAGCGCGGAAGCGGCGGCCCAAGGGGCACTTCGCGGCGGCGGCGGGGCGGGCCAAGCGGCCCCGCGGCGGCGGGCGGCAGCTGGAGGCCGGCATGCGCGGCATCCTCATCACCTGCAACATGAACGAGCGCAAGTGCGTGGGGGAGGCCTACAGCCTCCTCGGCGAGTACGGGGACCTGCTCTACGGGCCCGAGCAGGTGCGTGCGGGCGGGCCCGGCGGGTCGCTCGGTGCTGGGCGGGGGGCGGCCCTGAGGCCGGGGAGCGCGGCCCCGCGCGGTATCGGCCGCCCCCCTCAGCTCCTGCCTCCCGCAGCCTGGCAGCGCTGACGCCGGCGGGGCGGGGAGAGCAGCGCCGTGAGGCCTCCTCTCCCTTTCTGTATGTAAAAAAACCTGTCAGTGGTCACCACACACACGAAAATGCCGGTTTCTATAAGCAAACCCCAGCGCAGGCCCGCGGGTTGGCTGGAGAAAAGGCCCCTGCCCGTCACCTCCAGGCCCCTGGGCGTGATGGTGCCTTGCTACACTAAGTTGTGGGCACTGTTGCTTGGTACTCACCAAACCAGAGATGTGCCTTGTGTGAAGTTTTCAGACCATGAGGAGCGGCTGTCTGGAAGCGAGAGGGAGGAGGATGAGGACGATGTTGAGGCTGCCCTGAAGAAGGAGGTCGGCCAGATCCGCACCTCGACGGAGCAGAAGCTGCGGCGGTTCCAGTCGGTGGAGAGCGGTGCCAACAACGTGGTCTTCATCAGAACTCGGGGCATAGGTGGGACATCAGCCGACGCTGCGTAATGCTGTGGGGATAAACTGCTCTGAACAGTGTTAGTAACAGGCCACAGAGCGTGACTTCCAAGAAACTCATGTATACCAAACAAATACAGGGTTTTCCCTTCCCTTTGGCATTGCCACTGAGTTTTGTCATTAGCAGAGTTGCTAAAGGTAGAGGAATCTGCTGTGACAAAATAATATTTGATTATCCAGTTTTGGTATAGTAAAACAACTCTTTACAGGAAAGGATTTGAGGCTGACAGCAGTGCAGCCAAGCGTGCATTTTACCAGCTTATTATTTAGATGGGGGTGAGAAAGGGAGAAAATGCCTTCAATTTGTTTCTCATACCTAGCTGTTTTTCTTGTAGAACCTGAGAACCTGGTGCACCATATATTAAAGGATATGCATGCCACTAAAAAGAAGAAGACAAGAGTCATTCTGCGCATGCTGCCCATTTCTGGAACTTGCAAGGCTTTTATGGAGGATATGAAAAAATACACGGAAACATTTTTTGAGCCTTGGTTTAAAGYCCCTAATAAGGGTACTTTTCAGATTGTTTACAAAGCTCGTAATAACAGTCACATGAGTAGGGAAGAAGTAATTAAGGAATTGGCAGGTACGTATGGATTTCACGCAGAACTAAGAAAGAACAAATACATAAGCAGCCCACAACTGCATGCATAACGTAGGTTAGACTATTAAAAGTGGTCTTAATGGGCATACATATTTGTTGCTTAAAATCTGTATGTTGAATTACAAAAGCTTCTCTAAGACTTAAAAAAGCTTGACATCAATATTCCTTGTTGGTGTTGATGTCTTAGGAGACAACAAGCAGAAGAGAGTACAGCATTGAATATAATTTGGAGTGTCAGTTATATGTGCTTTGAAATGACTGCTAGCAGGCTTTCTCTCTGGATGCTATATTGAAATAATGTGTTACTATTTCTRTTGAATATATGACTCAGAAAATAGCCCCACCTTACTTGAGTATTTTGTTTCTTGGTGGGATAGTTTTTCAATTACTTCAGTCCTACTGGTGATATAGAGTCCTGCTGTGTTCCGCTATTTTAAGCAATTAAAAAATGAGTAATTGGTTACAACTAAGGGGGATGTTGCCTTCTCTCTCTTAACTTTTATCCTTTCAATAGGGCATGCTTATGCTCTGAAACAGGTTTTCCAGCATCTTTTAAACTACATCTTGTTTTACAGGAATTGTGGGCAGCCTCAATCCAGAAAACAAAGTTGATCTTAATAACCCACAATATACAATTGTGGTGGAAATAATAAAAAACGTCTGTTGCTTGAGTGTGGTGAGAGACTATGTTCTGTTCAGAAAATACAATCTACAGGAGGTGGTGAAGAGCAACAAAGAAGACACACAACAAAACCCATCAAGTCTGGCAGAAGACCAGAACTTGAAGGTAGTAAAACCAGAAACCGAGGAGGAGAAGAGCTCAAAAGAAGTAAAACAAGAGCACAAGAATCAAGGTGAAATAGAAGCTGAGCCCAAGGGAAATGATGCACTGACAGTGTAGAAAATGTGGTAGAAGGGAAAGATAAACATAATCGAAACCTATTAAAAAAAGTTGCCCTAGAGTTCTGAAAGGGCATTTTAAAGAGGAGAGTGGGTTTTGTTTTGAAATCTTGTTTTTAAAATCCACATGTGTAAGAATTTTAATGTTCGTTGCAGGTGGAGCTGACATTACAGCAGATGTAAGAGCGCTCAGGAATGTGTCACCTTTCTGGTGAAGCTTGCTGTCATTCTTCTACGGCTTTGTTCTGCATTGCCTTTACCTAGCACAAAAAGCACGCGTGTGTGCATGCATATGTAAATGTGGCCATCCTGACATATGTTGACTCTCCTTTGTTATATCTGATGGCTACAGAAATCAAAAGGCAGTGCAGAATCAGCTCTGTCAGGAAGTATTGACAGAAGTGAGAGATCTGAAAAAGACAGTTGCTTGCAGAGGGTTTTTAAGGAAGTGATCTGACAACTTGCGTGACTGCAGAACTCAGATACATTTTTCTGTGAACAACAGAATGAGCTAAAAGTGTTCATTTCCTGTATGATGGAGGGTTATATATATATACACACACACACGCATACATCGCTGTACAAGGATATGCTAAGTCTTGAAAGTGAATGGGAAGAACTGCTATGATCAGAATACTTGAATACTATGAGACGATTTAGAGTAACAGATTTGACTGTTCTAGAACAGTAGAAATACAATTGCAGATGGTTTTAGCAAAAACTACATGAGTGTTTACATTAGCTGTGTATACAGCAGTTACTGGTTTATAGGAAATGCTGTAGTCACTGAACAGAATCCTTTTGAGTAATTTCCTCCAAATAGCCTTTTGCTGCTCTTTCCAAATCCTTGGGGGGTTTTATAAAGTCTTTTTTTGTTTTTATTTTTTTCTTAGGTCTCAAAATTTGAATTTAAATWCTGCTTGGAAACTTCTTATGAAAGAAGCTCTCCATTATACCATACTGGATAAGGAGAATTAAGTTTAATTTTTGGTACAGTTTTAGCTTTACAGTATTAATTTTGTTTCAGATTGAAAGTAATGTTAGTGAGTCTTTCTGCTGACCATTTGTTACAGCAGCTTTTTTGATAATCCCAGTGACTTTTAAAAAACAACTAAAACCAGTGCAGCTATAACCTGCTTTCCAGTAGGGTTTTCAGTATGCTTCCTGTACAACTGTCTAGCTTTAGTATTTCATTTCTAGCATGAAAGCTTGTGGGTTGCTAATGGGAAAAGACTCATCTTGAAGAACACCACTTGTTACTTGTCTTGGTATAGTGAAAAGGATGTGTTCAAGTCTCTCAACAGTGTTTAATTTATATTTTCTTCTTCTCTCAAAATTGTTTTAGAAGTTGGAAAATTAAGATGACTTTTTTCCCTAGTCCCGTCTCCCTTACCACCCATTTATTAAAACTCTGCTTTCTTACCTCCATCGGTGTTTTCTTTAAATTTTAAAGCTTTTTGTGTGTGGATTAAAACTAGCAGTGTCAAGGTCACACATAGGAAGGARCCATTTGAGACCAGACACAAAGGCCAACAGTGAATGTTTATTGGTGGCTGATGTCGGTGATCATGATTCAAGACAGCCTACTTATATTACTAAGGATAAAGATAGACTCGTGGATAGTTTGTGGGTTTGTTTTCTTTTTTTCCCTTCTCTCTCTCACTCATCTGTGTGCCTACAGGACCTACAGGTCTTCAGAAGAAATGGCAGAATAGCTACCATCCATTTGTCAAGCCTATGTCTGACATTTAGATGCTGCCTGTGCTGCTGTCTTAAAGATGTCTGCATTCTTTTACTTCTGATTTTTCATAATTTGCACTTACTGAACATTCATTGTTAACACGTTAATTCCTAAATCTTGAGGCTTTCAAGATTCATACAAGCAGGGTGCTTAATTTGGATGCATGCAAGATCTGTGGCTGTTTCTGGGAAACTCATTACATACTATCATGATTTCCTCATTAATAAGCCTCTTGTGAGTTTAAATATCTGGTCGCAAAGAACGAACACACTGCTTCTTCACCTGGTAATCGCTTACTTCTACTTGTACTGTAATTCTGAAAAGTGTTAGGTGGCTGGAAGATATGTTTGCATATGCCTTGCTAAGTAGGCTTGATTTTTGTCAAGCAAGAACACAAGCATTTAAAAACTGTACAGTTGGAGTTTTTAAATCTTGTGCATTATTACACAATCACTGCCTAATGGGTGAAATATAATCCTATGTTGGTGCTTACTGTTGTAATAGAAAAGCTCCATTATGAATGAAATTGATAGGGATGGGCTTTTTTAGATTGCTTATCAAAACTAAATCTGTTCCCACTCCTTGTTCCTCAGTTCATTCCGTCTGATTTTCCCAGCGATTGTCTTTGGCAGCTGCTGGACAAATTCAATCTGATTCAAAAGAGGAAAAAAGTAAAATGAGCAGATTGCATTTAGAAATCTTTTTTCAGAACAGCATAGGTCTCCGTCCTACTTAATTTAAATAATAATTTGGTGACTGGGGAAATAATGTTSTATCTATTATTTTCCAAAATCTTCTTTAAAATAATACTTGTCATTTTTCTTGCACAGTACATATTTGGGCTTTTTTTGTTTGTTACTGAGTTTGAACTGAGTCTAATCTTTCTGTTTCTAGCCTCTCCTTGGTTAAAATATGTGTTCGGGTTTGGTGTTTTTTTTTTTAATACACTCATGTTTACTTGCCTTTCTGGGGTACTTGTATGGAGCAGTGACTTTCTTGACATGATCTTGCAATTCACAGGCCAGTTTATTTGGATCTTGTGACTTAAAGGAAGGAGACAAGACCACAAAAGCTTTTACCACCTACAAAGGGAAAAGAAATAAAAAGTACAGCATTAATTAAACTATAGCAACCTAACAAATGAGGCAATTAATTGAGAATAAGTGAGTATTGCCTGCAGTACAGGCTTGCTGTATCACACCTGCGCTGTAGAGCAAAATTTGCTTTTGTGTAAGCAAATTTAAAATTGGGATGAAAGGCTGTTTCTACCTTACAGTAGTAAAGGTCCTAAGTAATACATGATAAAAGTTTCAAACTCTGCTTCCAATGTAAGAGTTCTGTAAAGGACTGTTCGAAAGTTCTTAGATGCTGGGGCCTTTTCTGTAAACATATGTTGTTAAAGTAAAGAATATAATTCTCCAGACAGTGGGTCAAGGTGTACATCAGTTCTTAACCAGAGTCACTTTTATATTCAGTGTCATGTTCTTTAGGAAACGAAGGATTATATTTTCATTTAAAAAAAAAAAAAAAGGAATACGGGATACACAAACTACTGCTCCCCTTGCTTTGGGTAAAGCGATGGAAAAGTTTGTATAGCTATATTGAGTCTTACGAATTCAGTGGAAGTTGAGTGTAAGCTCTGTCACACAAGGCACTTTATGAATAGGGGAGTGACCACTAATTACCTCTCCTCTGATGGGATCTGGGCTGCTGACAACAGCTGACTCAACAACAGCTGGGTGCTGTATCAGGGTACTCTCTATTTCAAATGGTCCGATACGATACCTAGGAGAGAGAAATTAAATGCTTAGTAGGTGAAAGGTATATGGTTATTTCTTAGACATTTCTTGGCATTTTAACTGAAATCTACAAACCCAGAGGAGATGATGACATCATCAGATCTCCCCATAAACCATATGTATCCATCCTCGTCCATGCTCCCTCTGTCTCCAGTGATATAGAAGTTCCCACGGACTGTGGAAGCAGTTTTCACTGGATCATCCTGTTGAACAAGCAACAATTAAATATTCTAAATATTGAGCAGCCTTAAGCTAAGAGATGAGTTTTGCCTCTTTGGACGCTACCCATAATATCTTTCACTGCTTGGTTTCTGTTTCAAGAATGTAAGATTTTGTGCTTGCTTTTTCCAGAGGGGAAAACTGATCACAAGGGCAGATACAGAACTGCAGATCACACAGTAGGGTCTGCAGAAGAATGGGGGAATGGGGGAGAGAATGGAAGTTTCATAAGTCAGAACACTGTCAAGTCAAGAAGAGCCGCAGCTCTTTGGTGTTGCACCTGCTCCTGTTGGTATAAATACATACCAAGCTGCAGGCCTGAACTGGCTCTCTGGAAATTCACTTTTGGCTTACCAGGTATCGAGTGAAAAAAGTAAATGGCCGCTTGGCATCCATTTTGATAGCAATGTCTCCTTCTTTCCCAGGAGGCAGAACACTGCCATTTTCATCTATAATCTGCAATAGGAAAGGCAAATGGGTGATGAGAACTGCCCATTTTAAGAGAGCCATGTTCTAAAACTAACCAGCAGCCAACAGCTCAACCAAAAGAGTCAGCCAGCCCTGAATACCACTGTATGGTACCAAAACTTGTACGGTATGTTGTACTCTCTCATGTTTTACTTCCTATGAAATCAACATCAAACAGAAAAGGGAACCACCATACCTGAACATTGTAGGGGGGAGCTGCCTTTCCCAAGGAACCTGGCTTAATTTTCATTCCTTTCATATTTGCACATATCATTCCCTGTTGGAAAAGACAAACAACCAGCCCAGGTATTTTTCACTGTCATTCCTGAGGCTACTCCTGTTCTTGTACTATGCCCACTGTTGAGCTAGCATAAGATCTAAATCTTCCATTTGCACGAGCCAAAACATTTGTGAACTTCACTGAGAGTCTTGGACAAAAAGTTGAAGATATTTTACAGCTTAAGTAGTCTTAGAAGCAGTATCATAATCAAGCCATAATTCTATGCAAAACAATAAACCCTCTTGTAGGCAATTGCCATGTATTTTAATGCCATCTTTCTTTTTAGTCATATATATAATGGCCAAGTTCCATATTTACCAAGAGGAATGAGATATCTAAGTCCCCTAAGTAATAGCTGCATTGTAACCCTTTACAAAAAAGCTGAACGTACAATTTCGGTTTGGCCATAGCCTTCATAGATAGTCAGTCCTGTTTGGCTTTTCCACTGTGCCATCACTTCTGGGTTGAGTGGTTCCCCTCCGCTCAAACAGTGCTTCAGTGTCTTGAATGCATACCTTCATAGACAGAGGACATTGCTTAGTATCAGAGAACAGAAAGGGACAAATGCTGTTCTCCCTGACATCCGTATGTCCAACCCCATGACTTCAGGACACACCGGACTCTCTTAGAGTTGGGGTTAGGGTTGAGAGAAAGCCTAGAGCTCCAGTTGGAGTGGGGCTGGAAAGGGGCTGCCAAAGTGGTGAGCTGCAAAGATGCACAGGACTGATGGCAGTGCAGCCACACGCGTGCCTTCAAGGGCTGAATACCAGCCTCTGTATTTACTGTCTGTAACGCCTCAGGGCAAAATTTGCTCTGGGTTGGAGGTGCCTGAGGGGTGGATTTTGTCACCTGTCTCTGCAGTGTTAAGGAAAGGGCTCTGCCTCCTCACAGCCCCTGCCTCCAACGCAGAATTTCCACCACTCTGAGAGTTTAAGTGGCTACAAGGGCCCATAGAAATCTTTGTTAAAGAGCCAGGCAATAGCTTGAACAGACATGGCACAGTCACTTGTAACCGACGCGTGGTACCTGGTGAGGTCATGCTGTACCAACATGCGGTAGGCAGTTGGGGCGCTGCACAGAGTGGTCACTGGATATCTGCACAAGGTCTGACAAATTAAAAAAAAAGAGGGTTAAACAATATTGTTTTGGGAAAAAACTTGCCGCTAACTATTCCTTTCTATTCCGTACTAGGGCACAAATTACAAGACCTGATTGTAACCTCACTTACATGGAAAGTGAAGTAATTGCTGTCACTGTCAGTGTTCAGGAAAGATGTTACAGCGCCCCAAACATCAGCTGAAAAGTTAATACATTAACTGTGGTAAATCACTGGTGTACCTAATTTGTCCTGATGTGCACTTGAAGCACAAGGACCATCCCTTGGTATGAAACCCTGGCCCTGGAAGTGCAACGTAAGTTTTGCAGGGGACTTCAGTAAAGCCCACATCTCACCCTAGGACAAAGTCACGCACCTCAAAATGGAGGCACCTAAAATTAGAGGTTTCTTTTGAACATTTTGCCTGTGTCAGTCTTTTATCTAGCCCCACACTTTCTGAAATGGACTGTCACAAAGCTTTAGACGTGCTGCAATTCCCTCAGCTGTCCTGACAAAGGGCCTGACATGCACAGAGCCAAGTCTCCATGAGCTCTGGCTGAGCTGAGAGTAATGCTGTATTAAAAGGTTGTTTTGGACTGGCAAATTTATATATCCTCTTTTGGCTGGGACAGAACACAGGACATGAGTGCTTTGCTAGAAAAATAAAGATCTCAGCTGAGCCTCTGTTTTCTGACACATCTTTATTTCTCACCCGTAACTCCAGCAGATGATTACAGTCACTCAGGTAGAGCTAAGCCTTACTTTTTTTTTTTTAACCTCACTTCTGCCTGCCTGAAAATTTTCTCAGAGAGGGGGACAGGTAGTGATAAAGCAAGGGGAAGACCTCTCATTCACCAGCCTTCACTTCAGCCACACCATGGGTAAAGCAGCCTCTACTATCAAACTTCATTTTGTGCAGAGATGTGAAACCCCATGCACGTTGCAAGCGGGTGTTTGCAAGGCCAAGAAATTTATACAAAAAAGAAAACCAAACTAGCAACTACCATTTTAGAAAGGAAATGAAACGGGATTAAAATCCCCAAAGAACCCCCCACATGTTAGGAATGTACACTTTTCCAYGTAGGTGCTTTGAGCCATTTGGGAACAGTTCTCTTCCCTTTGTGTTAGATTAGAACTCAGATTGGCTTGAAAAGCTTGAAAATGATTTCTTTTAAGAGCAAGCCAATCTCATGGCTTCAGTGTTTTCCAGTACTGACTTGCCTTTCTTAAGGGTCACAGCAGCATAATTAAAATATTAATTTACATGTAATTCAGCTCATTTATCATTTCAATAATGAAATACAGTAGGGGAGAGGTTTAAATAACACCAGTAACTCCTACTGATCGGAAGCAGCTGGTAATATCCTGTGCCCAAAAGAGTCCATGCTGCAAAATCCTTCCTGTATTATATTCCTATTCAAAGAACAATCACCCTGTGGTTATGCCATCTTAAAACAGCTAATCCCATAAACCTAAGAGGCTTAATTTTGTGGCCTGCCTGGAAAACAACATGAAATATGAGTAACTGTTCATTGTGAGCATGGTGTTCTTACATTTAAGATTGCTCTTGGATCAAACTGTGGCATGGCATGTACAAAAACACACGTGCCCTGGAACCATGGACCAAAAACGCTCCCAATAGCTGCCTTTACCCAAGCAGTGTCTGACATGTTCCACATGATGTCTGAGGGAGTCAAATTCATCCAGTATCTGTTGAAGACAAAGGTGGCCAATATAAGGAAGTCTGTAAGTGGCAATTAAAAAATGTGAGGTGGTTTTTTTTTTTTTTTGCTTAGAAAGGCAAGGTAAATTTGATCCGAAACTCAAGAGCTCAAATAAATGCCTTTTGCCTAGCCTTTATACTGATGGCAAAGATAAAGAAAATCAAATGGTATCCTAACTCATTTATTTAAATATGTTATTTAGCCTGGATTAACAGGCAAGTAGTTTCTAAAATGGAGCCATATACCATATTGAACAAGATCCTTGCTTCCTGGGTACAATTCAGCTGAAGAGACCAAAAGAAATGACATGTACAGTATTGTGGGAGCCTCATCATCTATCGTAATTTTATCATCACATACAAAAACTCTTCTGTTTGCTTCACGTTTCAGAGCTGTAAAGGCATAATAATCTGAATACTTTACCTTCCACAGAGAAAAAACCCCAGACCAAAGCTTCCATAGGAATGTTCAACCATTTTGGGGGAGCCTGTGGCGCCACTGGTAAAATAGATTGCCATTGGATCCTGGCTTTTTGTCTTCACGCAGTTATGGACAGCCGGGGCAGCCCTTAATAAAAATGAAAGGTTACATGAAACAGTGGCTGCTGTTACTCAGCACACACAGCTTGGATCCTTTGTGCCCAGTACATGCAGGATTGTTTATAGTGAGATGTGAGGGCTAACAAACTACTGAGATCCCCTTACTCTTGCGCTGCTAGTTCTGTATTAAAGTGTTGCTGATCTTGCTCTTTAACTATTCTCCATGTCCACCTTCTCCAGAGTAAAAACACGAACTGGCTGTCTTTTATTTGCCTCCCTTAACAGCCACCATAAGGCCCAGCATCTTGTGTTTGACCAACAGAAAGCATATCGTCCAGCCTTAGTGTGATTAGCTGAGGGAGGACCCACCATTTCTTTCGGTAGGTGCTCCCACCGGTTCATTATCTTTGCCATGTTTGGGAAGTGGGGGGGGGGGCTGAAACTCTTGGTCATCTGGCACATGGGAATAAAGTATTTCTCATCTCATACTAGGATGAGAAAGCAAAACCGCTTCTTTTTCTCTGCCAGGCCTGATGTTCAAAAAGGTTTTGCTTGGCACACAAACATTGCCCGCGCCTGCAAGGCTGGGCATGGGACGTCTGTCTCCCTGGGCCAGCCGTCTCCCTGTGCTGGCTGGGAGGCAGACAGGCTGCCTGGGAGCCCTCGCTCCGGAGCCCCGCAGCCTCCTGGCCAGTTTAGCAGCCAGCTAAGGCAGCCGAGAACACGGGGAGCTGGGAAGTCTGGGCAATTAGCCCACTAGGTAGGCGGGCTGCCAGTGATCTGGCGAGACAACGAGCCAGGCAGGACAGCAGCCCAGCACTCTGGGAAGACTGGGAGCCTGACAGCTGAGCAACCCTGGAGCCAGACAGCCAGCACTTTGCAAGGCAGCCATCCGGGGAAACCAGACAGCCTACCTGCCTGACCGCCAGTGACCGCCTCTGCAGGACTGACGCAGTTCCAGACAATATTTAGGTTTTATCAAATCAATTTTACCCTCTGCCATGGAACTCAGCCATGAAGTATTAGCCCAGCATGAAAGAGGATTCATCAAATCGACTTGACAATGTTTTAGTAGCGCTAGGAGGTTTGAGAATGCAGTGTTACTGCTTCCTCCGTCTTCCGGTTTAGTGATGCTGAAGTGGGCAATTGTTCAAAGGAGCAGATGGAAATACAGTGAGACTGTACAGCGAGCTGCGCAGGTAATGCTAGTTCAGACACCTGTGATTGTGAGAACACATGGTACATCTTATAAAGCTYTTATAAGTGACTGATGAGCTTGGATCCCACCTTGAAAGAATGGTTTTAGCTACGTAGATGCTTTTAACAAAATATCAGCTGGTAAAACCACACCTCGGGCCTTGAGCAGACTGCAGCAGGGTATTTGCTTCCGTTCCCCACTCTGCTTCTCCACCCCTTCTACAGTCCCATGCACTGCAGTGAAGAGCTGTCTGTTGGGTACCATTTTAGTAGGTGCTTTTCAGTAGTGAGGCAGGTGGATGCCTAAACACATTAGGTTCATTTTGCAGTGTGCTTTTTTAGCCTTTCATAGTCAAAAGCTATTCACATTAGCCTTATTATCATCAGGTTTTAGGAATATGGATTGGAATCATTTGTATAGAATATTTTTCTTTGAGCTTTAGAGGGTAAATAGGCCACAGCTGTCAATAAAAGAGGCTTTCCTATCCATTTTTCCRTATTATTTCATAGTCGTATGTAACAAACCTAGACATCATAAGACTGTACTTCTTTTTTAATTAACAATTTGGCTATTCCCAAATATTCCCTTTCTCCATAGAAAAGAGACTGAATTGCCTTCTCTCCCACCCCCTCAAAGGTATCTAGTTCATCAACAAGACACAAATGCACAAGTGTGTTTAAACAACATGAGAAATTTTCCACTAGAGATAACTATGATGGAGCTAAGGTAGAAGGCACTTACTTGAGCAAATCACTGAAGTTCAGCCACTCGGCCCTGCTGCTTTCAGATACAATTAGCTTCGTTTTCAGAAACTGGCACTTGGATGCAACTGAGTCCACCGCAGGAGCAAGCACATCAGTTGTAATAATGCACTTAGCCTTGGAAGCCAGCAATCTATAGCAAATGTCTTGTGCTGTCAGTTGTGTTGTCCCAGGGATGATGATAACACCTGAAAGGGCAATAAAATGGGAAATTTATTAGGTATTTTTCACTTTCAGTCCTGATCACTTCATAGCTTCTCCTGATTTGTTGAATACCAGCACCATTCAATCCAGAAATGAGAAGAAGGTAAAACAAGTCCCACACACCTGAACTCGAATACAAATGTGCAGCTCTGAAGTACAAAATAGCTTCTGTTTCTACAAGATCCTTTGCTCCAGGCACAATGTAAGTACAACGTATAACTTTGGGGCAGTAAACACTAGCAGCTTTAACTTAAGTCTGTTGAAGTAAATCAAATTGATTTAACACAACCAAATTGATTTAACACAATCAACACAAGCCACAGAAAGTGAAAGAAAAATGATGAAGGTAATTCCATCAGTCATACCCCTCTCAGCCCCTTTTTGACTGTCAAATGTTCAAGCTACGAAATCAAATAAGAAATGTAATTGTTAAATGAATTGTTAACCAACTTTTGGCATAGAAGGTAACAAACAATTTACAGACCATGCGGAATGATACAATTCACCTGTTCGCATACAAGCCACGTTCAGCAGCCACCACTCTGGGATTCGGGGTAGAATCACTGAAACTCGGTCTCCTCTTTGCAGACTGCATGGCCCAGAGAGCATGTTGGCTACTTTTTGGGACAGGAAGCCCAGCTCTTCAAAGCTCCATTTAATTTCATCTCCTTTTCCATTTATCCACCACAGAGCTGGATTTGATGGTCCCTTTCGTTCCTATACACAACGCAAGGGTAAATAGCATGCTGGTTACTTCTGAGACTTCTGTAGTTCCTTGCAGAGTTTTTGGGATGCTCCAGGCAGTGGAATCTGATAGCGTTACATATTCTACGGCAGGKATATTAAGCATGTTTTGTTTAAAAGAGCCCTTTTCCAAGGCACGTATAAGTTGGTGTGTATATCTACCTGATTTGCAATGCTCATAAATTACTTAGAGGCTTTTACGAACCCAGCACTGCTGAATCAGTCACAGAGACAAAGCACCATGTCCCCTCTGATGATAAAGCAAATTGCCTCTCCTTTCTCTGCAATGTAAGATTATGTTAAAATAGAAATAGGGGAGGAAATTCTGGTCCCACTGAAGCCAGTGATGGTTTTAGACTTGACTTTGGGGATAGGGGCACAGTTTCACTAAAATTACTGAATCTACAGGGTCAGAAATGCTACCTTTTCTATTTGAGACCACTTGTCCAGCACATCACTTGCAAAATTAAAGTACTCAGGCACTTCCTGTTCACAACGACTGATAGCTTCATAATCTGAGAAATTCAAAGGTGCAAAAGTCTTGTGATACTGGTGGAATAATCTGCGGAGTGTCTGGATGCTCCATGGGGACCGCAACACTTGAAATTCAAGTAAAATCTTCATGGCACAAAAGCAGATATATGGGGGCTTTTGGAGACGATAACCATCAGAACTATTTTTTAATGATTATTTCCCTCCTACAAGAGACAGAAAAATCAATAATAGTATTATGATGTGCACATTCCCAGATGAGCTGTTGGCTCCAAATGGAACAGATGTATACAGAGCAGCAAGTCCACCTCTTTATGACATTTTATCCCACCTCTCCTTATGGGTAAGCTAGAGCTCTGGTAACCCTTTTAAGTCTCCTGCTTTTTCATCTGTCCACAGGTTTCTCAGAGAATTCCCCTTGGAGCTGACAATTCCTATTCTGTCCAACCAAAGCAGGGGCTTGAAACTGTGAACAGCTAGGTGTCTCAAAAGAAAAAAAAAAAAAAAAAAGAACTAGAACTTGTACCCACTATTCCCATGTTTCAAGCACCACAGCAGTCTCACACAGCCCTACAGCTCTACAAGGCTACTAATGGCAAACACAGATTTGGTTGCAGGATGGATGCCATCTTCTGTTCCTGGTTTTTGCCTCAGAATCCAGGATATAACCATCACACACAACTACTCAAAGACAGGTTAGTTGCTAGCAAGCAGGGGTGAGGGGACTGTGCGTTTAGCCAATATAGAAGAGATGTGATAAACATCCTTACTGTTGCTTTTGTTGCTAAAGCAATAAACGTTAACCAGAAGTATGTTCCACATTGCACCATTTGCTCTGCCTTCCTTTTGTCCAAAGAAAAGACTGTGTCCCCTCCTCCCCCTGGCATTTGCCTTGTATGAGTTGGCTAGCAAAGTATCATGAATAACTCAGAGGTGGTTTTCCACATTCTATTACTGATTTGTTTACCGGACTAATGCTTTTGCCACATCTGCATTTGTCCTTAAATGTACAGAGTTGCATTTGGTTTCACAAAATACCATTTGTAGTTGTGTATTACCCTGAAAACACTTTGCGAAAGAGTGAAGTGAATGCCAAAAGAGTGATATGAATTGCCATATGTGTGGGAACATGGTGCTCAGGATACATTCAGCTTCAGAGACTAAAAGATATAGATGGAGGCTTTTTCTTTTTTCACACAGTCTGCTTATAACATATTGCTTCTTATCTCTGTCCTTAACAGGTCATTAAAAAAAGCCTGATTCCAGAACTCACAGTTAATCMGTGAAATCTTTGTAGAACTGGCTGCCGTTTTATTTTTCCCTTAGATCTGAGCCAGTGATTGCAGACTCAGACCTAGAAGACGTTCTTGCAGAAAGAAGCTACTTCTTCAGTCTGCTTGATACAAACCAGAAAGGTATAACTGCTCTCTGGTAGTCCACCCTCCTTCATAAAAGTCAGAATCATGTGAAGAAAGAGGAATAAAACACGGCATTATAGATTTTTTTTTTCTTTTTTTTTTTTTACATTAGCAGATGGCATCTTTCATTTTTGAGAAGACTAAGTATTTGAACAACTACTAAATAAAAACTAATTTCTCAGGGCGTTTAAATAGGTTGTGCTTACCTGGAGATGTTATTTGTGATCAGGTGAGGCTTCTTTCAACTCCTCCTCATGTATCTTGCCTAGTACTTAATTGGCGAGTATTGCCTCCTCCTGGCTCACTCTAGTTCTCTGAGCAGTTGTAGCCCTTCCTTAGTATCACACATCACATTCTGTGGTGGGGATTATTTCCCCCCGAGAGCGCAGATTTCATTTCTCCAATTACCTTCTGAAGAAAGGCACAATCACTGAAAAAGTTGAGAGAAGGTGGAAAGAGCTCCGAGTATGAATGACTGCATTTCTGGTTCACCGCCTTTGGAGAATGGATAATCCACCATACATTAATATATAACTCTATGGCACCAATGACTTTGGAAATGGCAACAGTGGGGCTTTATTTTCAGATTCTGGAGTTAAACATAGTATGAGAATTGGTATGATAAAGATATGAAGATTTTCATAAGCCTGGTGCCAATAAATATCACCTAAGATCTGATGGACACTTCTGTGGAGAAAATACATGCAGTTCATGGGCAGTCAGCTCTGAGGAGGACAATGAAAACTCAAACTACAGAGTCATTGCTATGAAACAGGGCGACGAAGGGATGAGACACAAAATCCATGCTCTGCAAGGCAGCAACGTGATGCAGGAACTCCAGCTATTCAATTATGAGACACTTGGTTTAGATGAATCTACTATAGTCACAGTACAGTCTGCTAGTATTGCTACCGCAGGCAATAAGCCCTGCAAGGGGAAAATATTTTTAAACTAAGACCTAAATAAATAAAGGCTACACATAAGCATACACATACACTATATAATATATATAGACTGTATATAAATATAGGTATTTAAAAGACATGTAGATGTGCCACTTAGGGACATGGTTTAGTGGTAGACTTGGCAGTGTTATGCTTACGATTGGACTCGATGATCTTAATGGTCTTTTCCAACCTAAATGATTCTATGATTCTGTATAGAGGCAATAGGGTATAACTAAGGATCAGAGTCAGGAAACAGTCAAAGATGCTGCTAGAAACAACAAGCACAGATAGCAGCCATGGAAGTAATGGACTATGGAGAGGCAGAACCAGGCTGTTAGAGCTTGGTAAATCACATATGATATTCTGAAAAAGCAGATACTCAAAGCTAAAGTAATTATAGGCTACCTGTCTCTCATATTAACACTTTCTAAAAAGGGCATACAGCAGACTGCCTGAAGTGACACTGTTTACTGATGTTAAGGTGAGCTGAAAAGAGAATTACGCCATTTTTCTGATCTGACTGCTATTTAACTGGTTCTGCTTCTCCTCTTACCATTTTTCAATCAGGATTGGGAGCAAGGATAACTGTGTCTTAAGGTGCCTGGAAGCCCATGTACTCAGAGAAATTAAAATGGACAGGGCAATGACAACCACATGAAATTCCCAGTGAAACCTGGAGAAAAACACAGTGCAGTGCTCAGTTCCTCACTTTACTATGGCTGTTAAGTGGCTTTTGAGCTGTGTAATACACACACACACACAGAGCCATTCTGAGCACATGGTGTTTCTAGCATATGTACCCGAGAGGGCATTAAGACTGTCTTCAACCCAATGTGGAGAGACTGAAATCAATGAGTGAGTTTGCTCACAGGTTTGCAAGGCAGCCAGATTTGGCCCTTTTCCTAGGGTAAAACAGGGTAAATTCCTAAGAGCACTCAGGGGTTTACAGCAACAACTCTAGTGAGATCCCCCTGGCTGCCTGYGCCGTGTAAATACATTTTGAGACACACAACACAGCTGCTACTGTTTGGAAATGTCATTAACCATTATTCAGTGCAATAAAGATGGGCGACACACACACACAGATTGGTCAGCCTAATTTGTCCTCAAAGTCCTAGAACAAACAAGTAAGAAGTATGACAACCCCCAAACAGTGCACGTACTATAGCAGCCTTCCACTAGCATGCATGGAAAAAAACAGTTGACCAGTGATTTTCATGGTAGTGGCAATGAAATCCAGAGAAGTTTCTCATTTGCTCACCAAAATGTAACTACCTGCTCCCAGAAAGTAGAATTCARGCCAGCTGGTGATGCGAATGTAGTAGAGAACCACCCAAGGCAGATGATGCAGTTCATCTCTGGCATGTCTGTTGCTTACTTCAAGTACAACACTTTGGACAAGAGGCAGACTAAAGACTTCCTCTCTGGGATCAATCTCCAAAGGACTGATTAATAAAAAAAATAAGCCCACCTCCTTTCAGTCACTTTTGTAATTTCCTTAAAAAATGTAACGCTCTCAGCATGCAAATACTCCAGAGAGTGGGGTTTATTTTTCATTTGATGTCTAATTCTGCTCCTAAAGAAATAAATTTTCAACTATCCCCTGGTTTCAGTAGTGCAAGCTCAGATCCATTTAGATTGATGTAATCTACACGGACGAAGCATTTTGTGCATTTGTTTTCTCTTTGTTTTTGACCTCAGGCAATTATGTGCTTTGTAGCTGGAAAGCAAAGCAATATCCATTTCAGAGCTTAAGGGTATGAAAGAGGCGAGATCACCTGCAGAACCCTCCTGGCACAGCTTCTTCTGGGACTTGTGTTTGTTTGACAGTTAATAACTCAATTAGTTGTCCTGAAAGGTCATCAACAGCTTTACTGCGCAGCACGTTTTCTATTTTCCCAGGCTCTTGGTACAACAGCAGATGTGCTCATGGGTACTGCATAGTGGGTTTACAGCAGAACCAGGAAATTTTGAGATAGATAACCCTGGGGTTTTTTTGGTTCACTGGTGTTTTTGTGCTCCCAGGAAATACAGCCTTGGTCATAGAGTTCAACTACTACTTATATCTTCTGAAGCAAGAATAAAGAGTACACAGGCTGTGCTGTAGCAGCACTGTGTGAGGTGCAAGTGCTACAGAGGGGTAACAAGAAATGTGAGATGTGACCTAACAGGGATGATCTAAACCTCTGCTGCACCCATACCCACGTAACTGTGCTTGACTGTTATGGAAATATCTCACAGTCTGAACTGACTACTCAGTCCAGGAAATCCTTGATTATATTTAATCCTGAAACTATATGTGACCCAGCACTGGCTAAAGCTGGAAGTCTGATCATCAACAATTATTAAAAAACATTCTCACAAAATAATATTTGACACATAGTTGCATACTTTGTGGCTTTCAGTGATAACAATGCAGATACAAAAATAAAGGCAAAAGCTAAAGGCAAGTCTGATTTCCCCTCTTTTATCATTATTTTCAAAACAGTTTCTCCCACATACATTTAAAATTATAGGGAATATATTGCTTTAGAAACACCCCAAAGCACCAGAACAAAAATTGGTATCTTCTACTCCTATTCAGAAAGTTGTCCAGCCCTTCTTAAGACTGATAGGGAACGGGACGCCAGAAGGCAGAAAAGCAGTCCAGGATGAGCATGTTCTGATCAGGGGCTCAGCAGCAAAGCTGAGCTCTTCCACACTCTCTGTTCCTTAGTTTCTTCCTTCGGATTTTCCCAGAGATCGTCTTTGGTAGTTGTTGAAAAAACTCCAACTCGTCTGTAAAGAGAAATAACAACAATACTTAGCACTTTGACACAGCTTGATTCCAAGCTGTGTTCCTTTTCTGTGGCAAGCTTGCGATTTTAAAAGCTACGGGCTCTTTTGAGGATGAAGCAGGCAGGCAGCACATCAGTCCCAGTGCCCAACAAAAAGAACGAGTTACGTTTTAGAGAAACAGAGCTCATCAGTTGGGTGACTCAGTAATTCCTCAAATCAGTAGTGCGGGACAATCACACGCCACTGAATTTGAGCACAACTTGGACTTCAAGGGGAGCAACTAAGGGGCTTTATTTGGTTGCATGAAACCCTGGCTGACAAGGCAGAGCTAGGACTCCTGCCCACACACCGAACAGAAATGTTTTGATTCACCTGTTTGTCTCTTCATTTTTTGCTGGTCAAGTTCAGGTTTTGTATCATTACAAAACTGCACTAACATGTTGGTGAGTCTGACTGACCCAATGTATAGACTGAGAAGTCTGTGATGGCAGCAGAGAGGAAACCTCCTGAGCGAGACCTTCCCTGCTGTAATGAGCAATTTACACCACTAGAACAGGGCTCAGGGGAAAGTCTAGCCAGATCTGTCTACAGCCCAACACAGACCGGTACCAAACCCCAAGAATCTGTTCCAGGATTATGTTTTTAAGAATGCTTTACAAACAATTACTTCCCAAGGTCATAATTAGATTATGTTAAAAAGCTTATTACTTACATAGAATAAATGGATTACATGAACAATCTGATCACTTCAGACAAAGTGGATTACTTTGCCAAAAAGTACTTACTCACATTTGAAATCTGAATGTGCTTAAAAAGAATCAGATTCTGAAATTGTGACCGGATTACATTTTTCAACATGTTTTTATGATTGCACTTAAAAATCTCATGCTATTTCTAGTTAGTGCGCTCCAAAAATGGGATTACATTTAAAATACCCAAGATGTTTTCCCTCCGTTCTGATTGAATCAAGGAGGGAAAAATTAATCTCCCATAACAAAGCTGTTACTCAGGAAAAGGGAAGGGAAATTTAAAAGCCTGCATCACTGTTGTTGGAAACCTGTGCAGAAACTGAGGGAAGCCAAAGACAGACAGTGAAGTCTTTTTTGAAGACTTTTGGTGGGAGCTGGTGCATCATTCCTTAGCCAGGTGGGACTTATCCTGCTACTCCTGACAAACTATTCATGTTTAACTCTGAATGTGGACACCTTTTCAACCATTCTAGATACTCTGCTAGGGGAGTTTGATTTCTGCCTCACCTAGAAAGGCTGTTCTACTGTTTACCTCTGCACAGCCCACTGCCACCACAAATGAGCTGTGAAAATCATGCTGAGATTCCCCCAAACCTGCCGTACCCTTTAAGCCTGATAATCTGCAACCAGTGCAAAGCGTGATAACTCTGCTGAGGAACTTGAGAGGCTATTGATTGCTGCCAACTGAGGCTTTTGCCCACGCTATAGTATTCAAACCCCCTGTTATTGTAACATCCAAGCATTATCTTCCTCTGTTCAGTTAGTCATTCAAAATGTCTAGAAATACATTTAATATTTTTTAACTGTATTTAATTTGTAAAATCTGATTCTTTTGTTTAAAATAATTAGGATAAATTTATGCTTATAGACACAATTTGATTAGGTGAAGGAACATTTCATTTCCCTGTAGATAATCACAGTGAAATCTCATGTAGGTTCATCTGTAGTTTCAATGTAAGAAGACAACATCAGATCCTATCAGGATAGCCCTATGATGTTCAGCTAAGCAGTGTTTACTTATGTAGCTAGGATGGGGTGAGATTTTCAATGTTACATTTCAAAACCTGATTAAAAGAGGTTCCAGGAGAAAAAAAGCAAAATTCTACTATTCCAAAATATAACCTGATTGTATTTCTAATCTGATTATTAGGCTTGATTAGAGGAGTTTTAATTTTAGGGTGCATTGCCAGGAACTACTTGTATATTCAGAACTCAGTGATACTTGCCTTTCTCAGTATTTGTAAGGTGCAGTAACTGTTTTTTGACATGCTCTTGCAGCTGAAGAATTAATTTTTCAGGATCATGAGATGTAAATTCAGGAGACAGAACAATAAAAGCTTTTACCACCTAAAGGAGAGAGCTGGAGTAAGGCAACACTCAGCAATCACTAACTTGATGAATAACGTTCAATAGAAAAACTAAGATGAATAATGCAATTTTCTACAATCAAATTTCTTTCAAGCCAGTGGAAATACAAGTTTCTGAGCCAGATGCTGGACAACTTTTTGGTTTTTATYGCTTATTGAGCTCCACAAACGGGCCTTAAAACTACTTACAGTGAGCATAGTGGAGTTCCCAGCAGACAGGAATTCTTCTCTGGTGTCTGGGCAGCCACGTCACGTCCTCACGGTCTTCAAGAAGAGAGGTGACTTAGGAAGGCCACATTTGCTTAATGGCCTTCCTACGAAGAATAGCTAGGGGACGTTGCTTCAAGGTATAGGATCTCATTGGGATTCAGAGAAGCCATTGCCAGAGCTTCAAATTGGCCTAGGTGCCCCTAATTTTTCTGAAAACAAAAGGAAGTTAGATGCCTCTTCATCTCCTCAAATGTATTTGAAAACACTGGTCTACATCTTTACAATGTTAATACAAGCCAAGATTTCCCTCACAGGCATAGCTATTTCTCAATACAAATATACATTAGATGTTTTAGGTAGCTCCTAATATCAATGTCCTTACCTCTCCTCTGACGGGGTCTGAGCTGCTGACAGCAGCTGTTTCAGCTCCTGCTGGATGCTCTATCAGGGCACTTCCTCTCTCCTTCAAGCAGTCAATGCGATACCTAGAGAGGAAATAAGAATTTGGTATTAAGAAGCAGACCTGGGCAACCCRGTGCTTCTGAGATCAGTTATGATGCCTTCAGAGCTGTGTGAAAAACCCAGGTTTTCATAAGCTAAGCATACATGTTTGGAGGGAGGCACTTCAAAAGTCACCAGTGAACTGAAAATATTCCCCAAAATGTGTTTGATTCCTTACCACATATCTAGCAAAAAGACAGAAAGGCCTTGCTGGTTTGATCTGGATGGCAAGGTTGTCGCCTTCTCCTGGAGGCAGAATGTTACCATTTTCATCTATTACCTAAAAATGAAAGAAAGCTCGCTCGTGAGGAGTTAGGTGATATGCTGCTGAACAGAGAACAGTCCTGCCATGACCTTATCTTATTTCAGACTGAAATAACCAGAACGCTTTACACTCATCAAAGTACCTGAACATCGTAAGGTGGAACTGCTTTTCCTAATGCACCAGGCTTAATTTGCATCCCCTCATGAGTTGCACGTACAATACCCTGTAAAAGAAAACTGAGTTTATGTGTTTTTTTATTCTATACAAATGGGTAATTTTGCAGCTGACTCACTAAATGATTTACAATTCTAGAAGAAATAAAAGATGTTCATTTAAAAACATGTTTTCTCACTATGATTTTAAAGTCCACTAATCGTTTATCTAATGGTGTAAATCAGCACAGCTGAGAGAAATCCATACAACAGCATTGACCTACATCAGTGAAAGATCCTACTCAGTGGGAAAAATCCTGTTTTCATTCAAAGCAGTGTTCCAGATTAAATCAACTGGGCTTGAAATGCTTCTGATTTAGATTTGCTTTACAGTAATTTGGCTCCATTTACTTCTCAGAAATGTCCTCTGCTTTATATCGGTGTGAGTGAAGCAGCAGAGCAGTGCTCCTGGCTACACTGTCATTAGTGTCAGCATTCTACTGATGTTTCTTGTAGGGGGATGAGCAAATCCACAAACTTGGATTTATGCGACTTGGAGTTTSTCCTCATCTGAACCACTGAAGTGGCACCATGGAACAGTCTGGTCTGAGTTAAAAACTTTCTCCAGGGAACTTCTACCTTAGAGATTTGTAATGATATTTCCACACAATATACACTGTATGCGAGTGACTGCAAACATACTGATTCAGTCTGGCCACAACATTCATAGATACCTAACCCTGTCTTATTTTTCTACTCTGCCATCATGGCAGGGTGGTTTGACTCCCCTCCACTCATGCAGTATTGCAGGCTCTTGAATTTGTAACTTCATATATGTTGGGGGAAAAAACCCAAGGAATAAATGCATTAGAATCACTGAAGGAAAGAATATGGTTTGAATCTAGGGCCCAGCTGCATACAAGCAGAAATGGCAATTTTGCAGGTCTCCATAAGGATCCCAGCTTCTGAAATTATTGTACTCTGACAGTGCACGACACACTGTGTGGGATGGGACTAAGGTGGAAAGCTCCAGCTTGCAGTGTGGCTCTGGTGGAATGGATACCTGGTAAGATCATGCTGCAACATCATCCAATAAATAGTGGGTGATAGGAAATGTAGACAGACTCTGGGTGTTAWAAAAAAAAAAGAAAAAAGAAGAGGAGTTCTGTGTGCTATGAATTTGCTGAAACTTCTTGTCATGGGCACTCCAACAAGCAAATACCAAGAAAAAATCAGAGAGACGGTGACACCATTATTTGGTGGGAACAGAGCATGCCTCAGGATGGTTTACAGTGGAGAGGGAGATTCCATTACTCACTTTTACTAAAAAAGAAGCTGTGGTATTACAAAGAGATGTGACTTGCCCTAGATCAATCCATATGTTTGTGGGTGGTACAACAATTGAATCTATGTTTTTGAATTTCCACTCTACTGAGAGCATTGTCTCCCCTCATGCCTTGCATTAACAACCCACTAATGCAACAGCTTTTGCTTTCAATGACACACTGTTTTTATTCTTACATTTAAAATAGTTGCTGCATCATACTGTAACTTGCCATGTGAAAAGATGCATGATCCCYGAATCCATGGAGAAAATGAGGTGGAAATTTTATCCAGCCTGTATCAGGCAGACCCCATAGTATATCAGATTCATCCACAGCTTGGTAATGACGAGGAAAAAARTTATAAAGGAAGTGTTTAATAGGAACAAGGAATTTACAAATGGGGTTAAGCGGATGTAGACATTGTGAATTTACATAATCCCCTTTCCATTCATTAACAGGCCTGATTCCTTTAGGAATCTCCCAGGAGTGTAGCTTCATGTCACCTAGTAGAAGGGGTTTAGCTTTAGTGTTGTTTTGCTGCAGATCATAAGCATGGTAAGGGAAAAAAGACTGTGGAAGTATTTAATCTGATTAAGGGAAGTGCACAAAGACCTCTCTGCTTCCTTCAAAATTCTGTTATTTCATTTACTAAGAAAATAATGCTTTCTATCCAGAACTAGCCAATCTGGCCATAATAATAATAATACACAGTGCGGTTTAAAGAATCTAGCTGTGAATGCCTGGCCCCTTACCCAGCAAATAACCTTACCTCTGCATCTGATTGCCTAGGAAGTACCACTGGAAAACAAATACTGATCTTCTTTTATGAAAGCATCATAAAAGGCCGAGATAAACATTTTTTGGAAATGTATCCATATGCTGTATCACCCACTGGAAGTAAGTGTAAATATCCAAATTAAAGAGGCAAAGTGTGTTACCTTCTCCAATTGAGCCCATTTATCAGAAATGTGTGGCACTCCCAGAGGCCTTAAAAAGCAGAGGACCATGGTGCTCGCAGCCTCCCTCTCTCAAGGGGAACCTGACTTGACAGCGTGGAGCCATGCGGAGCACAGGCTCCTTGGCAGACAGACCCTGCTGCAGCCAGATTTGATCACAACTGAATTTTGTTCACTTTTCTTCTGGTAGAATCACATTAAACAAACTTCTAACTCTTACAGGGGATTTCATTTTCAACACTCAATAGAAGCTTGTGAGATTGTGCCTGATGATAACTTTATTTTGGATTTTAGGACTGTAAAGGAATCCATTAGGAAACCAGCAGCTGCTGGACTCCGTTGCTCTGCCACAGCCGATGGAAGCTCCGACGCTGATGGCGAGTTCTGGTCTGCATCTTAAATCTAATATTTGAATGTGATGGCCGAACTTGGCAAATTACCCCTTCTCTAACTGATCTTTTCAATAATGAATCCTTCCCACACAGATATGCTTACATCCATTTCATTTATAAATTGTGTTCTTTTTTATTCTTACAGGGGGACTATTAAGGCTCAGATCAAGTATTAGCATAATAATTGGGTTTGTATCAACAATCTGAAAAGCCTTATGAATAACTAAAACCAAACTCACCTAATGGCTGCTCTGTTTTCCATTACAGCTTTATTCCAACTTTTTGTATTGTGGGAAAGGAGATGAAGTTGTAGATCACTTATAAAATGCTCCTGCTCAATGGACTGGCTAAAATAACACACGCAAAGTCACAAAAATCACCATCCAGCAAATCTGCAAGACCAAGTTCCAAACACATTCTGGAAATGTATTAAGGATTTCTAGACATAAAACTAAATATTAACTTTCTTACTAATGCAAGCAGAGCAATTTTATGTGCCCAAATACATACACACTATATACACAGAGTATATATGTATACATGCAACATTAAGCATCTACTATGAATTTCTACAATTTATTAGTTTCTCATGATGTGTGATAACATCATATATGAAAGGATTATTTCTCACATACTGAATATAACCTCAGTTCTCATTTCATTTACTTCAGAGGGGTTGTTAAAGCAAAAGATGGGGTCTTATGTTCATACCTACTTCAACATAGTCTTTACTATTTCAAAATAGTCTTAGTATAAATACGTGTTGCTCGTGCAATTGAGTAGTCTTATACTATGTATAGTAACATGCCTCACATTTAATAACGTTGTTTAATAACATGCCAAATACTCCCAACCTTGCATTAAGAATTCCACTCCTGGCTAGCGGTTGGAAGACAAGAGACATGCCATCAAAAGAAGGGGACACCTACACATGGTTCTCATACTACCATCAAAAATGYGGGTTTTGAATTTTGCTGCAATAAAACTGCTAGTCCTCCATCTGTAGCAATGCATTTTCAGGACTTGCGCTGCCACTATCCCATACCAGAAAAAATTTACATGACCACTAAGGGGARAACATTGAAAAGGAAACATGTTGCCTGTCCCCAGCTGAAACTGAAGATTTCTCTCTACTTTATAAAACTTCAAAAGAAAGAAACAAGTCCTCTAAAAGAACTATAATCAGTTATTTTACTTGTTTGCTGTCCTTAGAACAGCTGTGTTGCCCATTTTAAATGCACATAAAACACCAAAAGAAAGGGCCAATTGTCCTCTGAAGCATGAGGCTGAAGACCAGAGAATCTCAAGAACACAACTTCCTCCTTATGATCCATTTCTGTTTCCTTGTCATCCTGATACAACAAGGGAGAAAAGCATTGTCTTTGCAGACATTAGGCAAAACGTGCAGAGGCACCGGCAGCATTAACACCTGGGTGAAGTTGTTTTGCAATCTCATCATAATGTTGCACTTCTGTAATCCCTATAGAGACCATACGTACCAAAGTCACCATGTCCTTTCCMTGGGCTTTGGATGAGAGGCTAAACTCTCAGGAAATAATGCATCAAAATATATTTGATACAGCATACCTCTTCTGATGCAGGTATTACCTTTTCTATTGTCTCTGAGAATAACATCAAATTGAAGCTGGGCTGTAAGAGGGATGGAGAGAAGGTCTGGATGGAGATGGAAAGGCTAGCCTATTGAAAATTGTATTTTTCAGCCAGAATGATACAATCCAGTCAAGTTTCAAACTTTGTGGCTCCAAAAGAAAGCCATGTGCTAGAGAGATGTATTTTGCTTTCAACTGCTTGTAGCTGCAAGCCTGTGTCTCTGAAATCATTYTGCATGGATCAGAGGAAATTTATTGGCAATTGTCTGATCCTGGGCAGAGGAGGAGAATTAAACAAACCATCTACCTTGAACGTGAGACAGAAGAATGTACTGAATATCAATGATAAGAGGTTGCTGCAGCATGGAGCAGAGGACCTCACAGACTACAGCCACAGCATGTGGCATGAATAACCTGGCAGTCTGCTTGACTTTGATCCCAGCCCATTCCTGCAAAAAACTGGGTACTAGAGCACAACAGAAACCCAGTTTCTAAGGTCAGCTAAGCAAGGGATCACCATAGGTGACAGTTCTAGCACTGAAGCCTGGAGCAAATTATTCTAATGAGCCACACTAGAATTTAGAGAGTCGAGAGTAATGACCCCACTGAAATCAGTGGTAAAACTCTTGTCTTCAGTGTGGTAATTTCATTCAGACCTTTTTTTTTTTTAAGGCTCTGAACTTTCCCAACTCTGAATTTAGTTGCTTGATTTTAGGTCCTTAAATTTGGGGGGGGGGTAGGGGGGGAAATCAACCTCCCAATCCTCAGACATTACTGGGAGTTTAACTGCCCAAACAGCTAACTGCAGAGACAAGGATAGTTTCCAGGGGCTCTGAATTCCAGTTTGTACACTTGTTTATCATTCCACTTTTTGTGGACTTTTTGTTGTTTTGTCCACTTTTTGTTGTTTTTAAACACTTGTTTGTTTGAAACCACGCAGAAAGATCTAGAAGATATAGAGTCCCTGGAAGGCCCAGGAGTACATGGCTTTTAAAGGAAACTGAACTGGGTACAGAAAAGAGCTTGAGGCAGCGACAAATGACATGCCCAAACAAGTGCATTCAAGGAACTAATGATTAGTTTTATAATCATGTAATCTAATGCTCCTAGAAACCTCAGGAGTGAAATAGTGAAAAGTGGTCTAAAATCTCTGTGAAATACTAAAGAGCATTACAAAAAATGAAGCCACTGTCAAAAAAGAATGAAGTAAACATTGTATTTATTGACAATTGCTTTCATTTCAGCAGTTGCTAGTACAGAAATTTTCACTGACATAAGCAAAGTGTTTACTCTCAAGAAATAAAATATTCTACTTTTTCAAAATTAGAATTCTCCAAATCTCACTTTACAGCTGCAGTAGACACAGAACTCCAGGGAGTGAGACACAGCTGTAAAAGACCTTATTTCCTGCCTAAAGATGCTATTTTTCTCCAGCAATTTCTTCTTATTTAATGAACAGAAGAGGACTCCAAGACTGGAGATGTTTTTGTCAAATAATGAAAATTCATGCCAGAAAATGAAATCTTCTTTGAGTACACAAAATTAAAAAAACCTGAGGATGAACAGATAAGAACTGATGTAGCCTTAAAGTTTGGCCCACTATTGCATATGCAACTGTAAGAAGTAAGGATGTGTACACTACAGTACATGTTTCTTCATAAAGCTAAGAGCTAAATGTTAAAGAGAGATGTGATCATCCAAACCAGATCAAGGGAGTTTTTTCACTGTTTTCACCTCTAAGTGGCTGCAGAAATAGACTGGTCCTGTGACAAGTGTCTACTATGGCAAAGAACCATGGTCTGTTCTATAAATTGGGTCACCTGCCCAACAGCAAACTTCATTTTAAAGACCACCAGAAGTGGTACAGGAGTTTTGTCTATTGTGTGCGAAGATCAGAACAGAAGGCAAGCAACAAAGCTACTTCTGTATGAGAGAGTATTTGTGGATAAAGTATGGGAGAAGCTGGCACTGCTTGTCATCAACACATGTATTAAACAAGAAAGGTTTATGAAGGTCATATGGTGGTATCAATAAAGAGGAGTCTTTCCATCTCCACTAAATGATAGGAGGGCTGCATTCAGTTTAAATATGCCGCATTTAAGGACAGAGCATTTGAACCACTCAAACCACTCAGATCCATGCCTGCCTTTTCTGCACCTTGGAGCTAGACAATCGATATCAGCAATATTTCTTCACTGATCTTGGATGCTATCTAAAAGATATGGGTCACCAGCCAAATTCTGGTGAACCTGTGGACATTCAGGACTAGAATGGAATTGTATGGTTTGTTCCCTTTCCCAGAAGTGCTTCAGGAACTGAAACTGTGGTACTGACATTAGAAGATTTGCAAGCAGGCACAAACATCACATCTTGGTGCTATCTATAGTTTTTGATGCTCAGGCATTTAACAAAAATAGAAGAGAAGGAGGGCAGTTATATCAGAGAAATTTATATAGTGTTAATGGAATTAAAGAAGTTCTGTTAAATTCCAAACAATGCTACATCCGTCCCCATTCTTTGTTTCTTAATTCGTTCCTCTTGATCTTCCCAGTGACTGTCTTTGGCAGCTCTTGGACAAATTCCACCTAAATAAAAAAAGACAGAAAACAATGTAGTATGTTCTACAGAGATGGTTTTCCAAGACTGGCTCTCAGAAAATGTGGAGAACTAAGAGGACTCCTATCAGTAAGAACTGCATGCCTAGAGGATCAAGTCGAAGCCAAATCAAGGCAGCACACTGTGCCACTTGTGAAACAATTTCTTTAGCTGCCTAGACGGCCAAACATCTGTGTAGCTGCCTTCCAGCTAACCAGAGTACTGTAACATGAGTACTGTAACAGAAGGATAAATACCTAAATGGTATCAGAGGTCAGAGATGAATGACAAAAAGAAGAAAAAAGGAATGTTATTGGCACAAAGTCTTCAGTGGTCCTTAGTTCCTATGARTTCTGCACAAGCGAACTAAGGCACTGCTAGTAGCTCTTTTCCTGTAGTGCTGGCATTACTGAGAAACACCAAGTGTATCCTCCTGGGCTTTCCTCTTATTTATTAACTGTGAGGACCAGTAGGTAAAAACTTATTCAGTCAGGTACTACCCTGAAGTCACCGGAGAGCGCTTGGTTGAAGATTAAATACAAAATGGAGAATTATGATTGCGAGCCTGACTTAGAACATGCAGATCTAACTAGGATATCATACGAAGCCTAGAAATTTTTGAGAGATTTAAAGAAACACTTTACTCAAATGCATGAAAACCAGTGTAAACTAATGTTATTTAGGAAAGATTTTCTGGAGCCAGTGCTCTAGCTGAATCTTTACCACTGTCTCAGGTGAATCATGAAAATCCAAATAGTAATTCTCCTGAGATTTATGGAAGGGTGCCCTGGTTTAAAGTTTCTCCTCAGAAGCATTTACCTTTCTAGGGTATTTATATGGAGCAGTAGTTTTCTTGACATGCTCCTGCAAGTCACAGGTTAAGCTCTCCAGGTCACTGGATGAAAAGGTCGGGGACAGGACCACAAATGCCTTCACAACCTGTAAGGTAAGGTCAACAAAAGTGATCCGACACCATCCATTTTTAAGAGCTGATATACAGGTTACCACCAGTGAGCAGTACTGCTCAGAGTCATGACATGCAAAAGGGAGGAACAGAGAAACCAGCACAATATAAGAAATGGTTGTGTCCAGCATGTGCAGAAGGGAAAGTTGAAAGCACAGTTTTCCTGCCCTCATTACAAAGCAAGAGCATTTGCTCTATCCTCTCAGCAGGGGTCAAGAAGAAGGAGTAATAAGAGGTGTCTCTGCAGAGTTCTCCCTGAAGCTGAGGGACATTGTGTTTCTCTACAAAGTTCACACTGAGGACAGTAGGCCCACATCATCCCAGCACAGGACTGTGCTTTCTCCATATGTGTAGCCCAAGTCTAATGCTAGGGCAGTTACAGTATAACTTTGGCTACACCAAGACAGCCAGAAAAGACAGTTTCAGTGTATAGACAAGTGCTTAACAACAAGGGGAAAGTAAACATCACTGTAATGTTCTCCACAGAGAAGACCTTCTTGGAATGAAAAGAAACTAAGAAGAGCAAAGGCATGTAAATGGGAAGGGATTTTGCCTGTCACCCCAAGAAGGATTATCCATGATTACATGACTGCCTTAGAGCTGTACATTATTCAGTAAAGTAGGAACTGCTTTATATAGTTATATATTTAAACAAACATATTGCTTCCCCCACCACTGTTCAGCATCATTACCTCTCCTCTGAGGGGATCTGGGCTGCTGACAACAGCTGTTTCTGCTACTGCTGGGTGCTCTATCAGGGCACTCTCTACTTCAAATGGCCCAATGCGGTATCTAGGTAAGGAAAGAAAAATGTAGGATTTGGTTTTATGAGCTGGAAAACCAGTACCAAATGTTTTTTCATTGCCATATCGAAGAAAAAAAAATCCAAAACAAACCACCAACCAACTATAGAAACTTTAGGCAGAATGGGAAAGTTGGCTGTGTTAGAAGGTAGGAGCATTTCATGGTGGACATGTGGTAGAAGACTGCTGGGGCTGTGGATACCTCTCCATCTCTCCCCTTTCCTTGTGACTCCTAAGCTGGAGCTCCATCCCACCCTGATAGCTGGGGTCCGCAGTACCAGCTGATGCCACTTTATGGTATCACATCATACAATATAAAATCGTTTCATTTCAACATGTTAAAAATAAAAGGTTTCAATGCTCTTTGAGTCCAATAGGGATGTCCTTCAATTTTAGTCAAAAACCAAACTAGATTAAAATCCCTCCTCTGCCAGTGGAAGTCTTCACTCTCTGTTGAAACAGATGAGATGTTGCAGGGGAATCGGATACAGAGATGCCACTGACATCACCAAGACGATACTGCAGGTCTATGAAAAGCTAATAATAGAAGCAAGTATTCCAAAGTCAAGAGGTCAGTACATTCATCACAGGACTATCATGGACAAGYTCACCAGGAACACAACATGTAAGATTATACAATGGCAGATTTAGAAAAGAAGCATGCAAACGGACCCTGAAGAAATGATGATGTCATCGTCTCTTCCAATAAACCGAAAATATCCATCTTCATCCATAGTCCCTCTGTCTCCAGTGACATAAAAATCCCCATGTTCACTTTCTGCAGTTTTCTTAGGGTTATCCTCAAAGTGGTTTACAAACAGTAGTTTAGATTTTGAGCATGCATTAGCTATACATTATGCTATAACGCACATAATGTTAAGTGCACTGGAACTTCATTTTTCAGTCAAGGATGTTAAAGAATTGTACTGACATTGCTATAAAATACAATAAAATAGGTTTAAAAAACAAAACCACTTTGATTCTTTAAAAAAAATTTTAACTCAATCTTGAGCAAATTCTTCTTTTCCCTTTTCTAACATCCACCAATCCAAACAAACAAATTACTCTGGTAATAAATAATAAACTGGTGAAAAATATTCAGCCTTTTGAACCACTATGCAATTGGAGAGATTTTGGGGAGATTGGTGGTGGTGAGGAATAAAATAAAGTCCTTACTACATATTCAGAGAATAAACCAAGCGGTCTTATAGGTTTGCTTCTGACAGCAATTTCCCCCTGTTGTCCTGGAGGCAGAATATTAGCATTTTTGTCTACGATCTAGAACGAAAAACAACACATATTKTAGTCCAATAGGAAAAAAACCACAAACCCAAACCCAACCAACCAAAAAACCCCATGAAAGAATCTAAAGAGCAGCCAGCAAACCTGCACATCATAAAGAGGAGCTGCCTTCCCCATTGATCCAGGTTTAATCTTCATTCCTTTAAAAACAGAGCAGATTATTCCCTGTAGAAATCAAAATCGAAACAAAGTTTTGCGATAGAAAACTGCTACGTTCACATTCAATTCATTAAATGTATTTTCTATAATAATTCCAAAGTAAGGAATTAAGATTCATGGGATCCTACATGTCGGTGCTGTATGGTAAGGATAAGCAAAATCAAGAAACTCCCTGAAAGAATCCTGTTCCATTATCTGCGAAGAATTCATGCCCTCTGCTAACCAGTCTTCTTCCTTAGATTCAAACTCTGCCCTCTTGCCTGTCACTGTCACTTGGAATTTGCTTAAGGACATTTATGGAAATATTAGAGCACATCTCCTCCCAACAATCCATGTTTCTGGCAGGTTCTGTGAGGAGAGCCATGAAAGGGTGTTCTTTCAGAGCTTATCAGGGGAGGGGATTACTGATACATTCACAGAAACGTGAAGGAAGAAACAGGCTGTGTTCTTTGAAAACAGAACATTAAAACATCGTAAAGCAAAAAGGAATTACAAAGATTTAATAGAATATTGACCCTACAGATGTACCGTTTCAGTCTGGCCATATACTTCGTGGATGTCTAGCCCAGTCTTGCTTTTCCATTGTTCCATGACTTCTGGGTTGAGTGGCTCCCCTCCACTCATGCAGTGCTTCAGGTTCATGAATTTGTAGCTTCACAGGGTGTTAAAAAACAAGAGAGGCAGTACTTAAATCTATTGGGCAAGACAAGGAGCATGCAACTATAAACAAATAATACTGGAGAGCTGTTTACTGGGAGAGTTAGTCCCATGAAGTGGGGAAATCAGAGGATTCCTGATCCTTCGGCTCCCRATACAGAAAGGATATCAGTCTGTGCTCAACAGTATACATATGAGTAGTAGTAGTCAGAGTTAAACACACATGAAAAATAAAGTACAATTTTTGCTGAAGTCAGCTGGGATTTAAGGACATGCCTATAACTAACCACAGAGCGATTTGCTGAGCCAGGGCCCTGATTGCTGACCCTCTGCAACAGCCCAAATGAGAAAGTGCAAGAGGGAAGGAAGGAATGGTGGCAGGCAGTGAGAACTGGAGCAGGGGATGATATACAACCGCCACAAGAAGTCACTCCCTCACAGTTATGTTGACACTGACTTTCTAGGACAACAATCCTTCCCAAAGCATGGCCAATTAATGTGGTAATTGAAAATTACGATAAAGAATTTAACAGGTGCTCAGTTTCATACCCTCAGGGATTTGCTCACAAGTTCAGTAGTGAAAGTCTCAAATTTCTGAGGGAAAACATCAAGTTTCTCTATGTTTGATCATAAAACTCAGCAAAACTCACAAATTTTGTATGATGGTCTCTTCATGAAGGATATTTTAAACTAAATTACTACCCTATTTTGGGTCAAGCAGCTAGATCTGGGAGATCACTAAAGTGTACTTAGGGTAAATTAAACATTAGTAAATAATTTCTTGACGTACTTGGAGAGATCATTTTGCACCAGCATGCGAAACAATGTTGGAGCACCAACCAGCGTGTCAATGGGGAATCTGCAGAGAGTCTAGTGAGTTAAACAACAAGATGGACATATGAAGCTCAGACAAAAAACTGCCTTGTGGATGTACAGTAAACAGGTGATACAGGGGGCAAATGTAGCTCTCCTTTCCATGTAAAAGCACCATACGCTCTCTGTTGGGTAAGAAACCCTCCTACAGCTGGTGTAATACAGAGAGATTCACAGTATACTTGATCGGACAAAATCCCACGCTAACGTGTCTACATGAAACCCAGACCRCACAGCTTGGAGCACGGGCAGAATAAGCCTGTCTCTGTCTACATTATAGGGAGGTTTTCACTTTCATCTTGGCCAGTGTGGGCAGAGAAATGCTTCAGTTTCAGTCTGCATTAATACAAGCTGATATTACTTCCACAGTCACTAGAGCAAAAGGCAAGCAATTAGTGCTGCTTTTGGATGATTTTCGTTCACTTGCTCACCAGCTATGAGCAAAATGTATGAATGAAMCGCAGGTTTGGCCCCTTCTGTGTGCATTAAAAATGCAAATAGGGCCTTTACGCAACGGATACAGCATCTCGAACACAGCTGTGGACACAACCCTCATGAAATCTATGGATGCTGTTAAGAATTTTTTTTTTTGCGCCCTTTCTGCGGATTAACACATCTCCATGAGTTTTGCCTTACATTTAGGATGGCTGCTGATTCAATCTGTGGTAGCTTATGTATAAAGATGCATGATCCAAAAACCCAGGGATCAAAAACAGATGCCAGTGAAGCTAGTATCCATCCTGTGTCTGCCGTGCTCCATATAATGTCTGAGGAGGTCGAATCCAACCAGTACCTGAAAGAGCATAAAAAATTGAACGAAAAGATAATGAAAAAATTTTGCTTAAAAAAAAAAACAACCCAAACCACAAATAAAGAAAACCAAAAAACCCAACAAGCCCAAGATTTCTGACGAGATACATGGGCACTGGGCACTCTGAATAAGTTTATTTTATGAGCTAGCTCTAGGATAAAAGGGCACCTAAATATATGTTTGCATAAATATATATATGTGTATATATTTATATAAATAGTATCTAAATATACACATACACACACGTATATCATACATATATGACGTCAGTCATAACATAGGATAGAGTAAGGGAAAGAGGGGAGTGTGAATTTCAATAAAGTGACTTTCCACTAGGTAGGAAGATAGGGCTGAAGCAGCAGCATTCATGGATGCTGTGTTGGACACCAGGTATTTCAGTTCTAAGGCTGCTGAGGGACCAGGGTGATCTGTGCAACCAACATAAACTTTGCCTCTGCTCATCTACACGTCACAAAGCTTTCTGCAGCCCAAACAGCATGGTATCTCTTGGTTCTTTGCGCTGAAGTATTCCCAGCTGTCCTTTGAACCACTCTAAAGAAAGGGTAAGAGATATTAATTGAAAAATGGAAACACTGGGGGTGATCCTACTCCCCTAGGAATCTGCTGGAGTTTCTAGTCCAATTTCAGAGGGAGAAGGACTGGGGCTGTACATTGGTATTTCTTATTCAGTAATTTTTCATCAGTTCTACTATGCAGCTTCAATTATCCCATGTTCAACCAGGCTCAAACCTTTCATACCTTTCACTTAAAAGGGGTCTGAAACCAAGACTACCCTGGGAATGTTCAGTCATCTTTGGAGAACCAGTGGTTCCACTGGTAAAGAAGATACTCATTGAGTCTTGAAGCCTTGTTTTGATGCAGGAATGGTCAGCAGATTGGTTTCTTTAAAACAGAGAATGCAATCGTGACTTCAATGGTTACTTTACACAGGCTTCAGAATGTAATGAAGTATTGCATATTGCAGAACTCCTACCCCAAATTAGACTAAAATAATGTGGAGTTACACTTTCTCAAAGACAGACTTCCCCTTAAGAAGAACAGGATAGAAAGTTCCCAGAAAAAGACCACTGTTAGTAAACAACTCTGATGTGGGATCAGCAATCAGGCAGTTATGATTAACACCTTAATGTTGGCATTTGATAAGTATTTGTAGTTGATGCATACTTGTAAATGAGCACTTSTGGAGAACAGGTCTGCTTTCTGCATCATGACTGCAATGTCACTAACTCATACTCACTTGTACAGGTCAGTGAAGTTCAGCCATCCCTCCCTACTGCCTTTGGACACAATTAGCTTGGTTTTCAGAAACTGACACTCAGATGCCACTGAGTCCACGGCAGGAGCCAGCGTGTCATCGGTAACGATGCACGTGGCCTTCGACGCCTGGAGTCGATATAATATGTCTTTGGCTGATAATTGGGATATTCCTGGAATTAAGACAATTCCTGGAAGAGCAATAAAGTTAGTTTGGGATGGCATTTTTTACATTTAATTCTTTTCTAAGAACCTAAACTATTAACTATTCCCAAACTGACCTCTGAGATGAATTTGCCCTGGCATTCCCAAGCCAAACAGTTATAGTGAATTAATGCAGCTGCTTGCGCTCTCCTGTAAGGAATGAAATGTGGACCTCTCTGGTGACTTCCATGGCTCTTCCCTGCCTTCTGTCATCTCCATGCCTGCTGCACAGGCCACCTGTCCTACAGCACCTAGTGCAAATCTTTCAGGACTGCCTGTGTAATTGGTAGCTAGGCCACTCTCTAGATTATTACATTACTTTTCCTTTATAAACCAYATAAATTCTTGATCCTCTCAACTGATTTGCATTAATCAGTTTTACCAGTCTCAGATATACTCACCTGCTCTCATGCAAGCCACATTCACCAGCCACCATTCTGGGACTCGTGGCAGGATCACAATAATTCTGTCCCCCTTCTGCAGTCCACATACTTTAGTCAGCACATTGGCCACTTTCCGAGACAGGAACCCCAGCTCCTCAAAGCTCCACTTCACTTCTTCTCCTTGTCCATTTATCCACCAAAAGGCAGGGTTTGATGGTCTCTTTCCAGCCTACAAAACACAGGGATTCAAAACAAAACATTTTCTTCTGAAAGACCATGAAATTATAATGCACAAATATCTGCAAATTATGGAAGATCTGAATATTTCACAACTGGCATATAAGCTGTCATTTTTCCCTTGTCCTTAATGGATCAAGATCAAGCTCAGATATTCCCAATAAATTCTCCTTTTCTGAACCTGAAATGTTTACCAGCCCAGTTGTCTCCAGACTCAAGTCCTAGTCTGGATCCTATTTCAATTTAAGCCTTATGCTGAGCATTAATGCTCCTACAAAATAACAGATAACGTGAAATACTTCACATAATACTCCTGATATTCTGGATGGAGTTGTGGAATACTATTAAACAGAAGCAGCACAGGCAGAGAACAAAATAAAACAACAGGACAACACTGTATCCCAGGAGTCTTTCTAGTCTGATTGCTCAGGAAGAGGGGAGTTAAGTGGTCTCTAACTACAGGGCATCTGGACAAATGCAGAATCCACTTTGGAGCCAGGCAATTAAATATTTGTGGGAGAATTCTCCCTAGCATGCAATGTTATTTTTATGTTACCTGTRTTTTTATGATGTGAATATCTAATATTACAGTATGCAGAAGGAATAAGCACAGCCATTCCGAGGTTAAATCAAAGTCAAAAGGGACTGACTTACCATTTCTTTTTCTACCTACATAGGGAGCACCAAGGGTCAGAGACACTTTTAAAATAAAGCAAGAAAGAATGAGATTTTGTATAATTTCCTAATGCAAATTAGTTCTGGCAACTGATTTTTTTGATAAAGGAAAAAACCCAACTTACTTCAAATGAAATTTCAAATTTAAGTATCTCATCTGCACAACAAAAGATCATCTACCTTTTCAATCTCAGACCATTTGTCCAGTACATCACTTGCAAAGTTAAAGTACTTTGGTATTTCCTGTTCGCCCCGCCTGACGGACTCGTACTGTGAATATACATCAGAGGCAAGCAGCCTGTGGTGTCCATGGAAAGTCCTATTAGGAGGCTTCAGAGTCCACAAGGATTTCAGGGTCTGTAATTTAAACAAAAACTTCATGGCAGAAGATGATGTACGTAGATGCTGTAGACTATATAAGAAAATTTGCAGAATTGTTGCTATGAATCCTGCAACAACAACAACAACAAAAAAAAAAAGAAGAAAAATAATCTTGAGATTATCCAAAGACAATTCAGTTACAAATTGATGAGTTATTAATTGAAGTCACTTAGGCTAGTCACAGCCAAACTCATGTTTTTAACAGTTCAATTAAATGTGAAGTTCCCCATCCTGCTTTCTCATATCTTTTATCACCAGCTTTTTAAGGACTTAACGTACTGTACTGATCTGGCATCTTGTCTGTAGTTCAGCTGATCCTTATAGATTCTTGATGTGTTCTTTGGGGCTGCTAATCGCCCACAACTCTCCTTAGTCAAACACAACATCAGATGTTATTGTTTGCATTTTAAGAAGGTTACTGGTTCTTACACCAAAGCATTCAGTAGCTGATTCTCTATTCCTTTTCCTTTACATGGAGCTGAAGGATGTTTCCAGACTACTTCCATCAAGATTCTCACTGCTTTAGCTTGGACAGTTGCTGGCTGATATATCCATTCACCACATATATCCCAAGAACCTTCACTTCGGTAATCCCTTACGTAGGTCCCCAAATTTGATTTAGACACTTCTACATTTGCTCACTGTAAATGCCCTCTTCTATCTGTACTCACTATAATGATCCTAAAAGCTCTCAAGTCCAATTACTTTCTTCCTTTCCATTGGTACTCTTCTTTTTTTCTTTCTCTCTTTTTATATTATTACTATTACTATTATTATTATTATTATTTTCAGCAGTCTAGAAGATTGCTTCAGAACTGTGCTCAACACTAAAAATTTTAATGCTATTTAGAAGCTTCTCATAAGTGCACATGAAGATTATCAAACATAGAAAAAAAAACCTGGCTCGTGTCTGGAAGAGCCCGCAGTCAGAGTCAGTGGAGTCCTGGAGGCCTATGATGATTTTAAAACCTGGGTCCATCTATTGATTTTCCTTTTTCAGCCACTAAACACAAGTTACTAAACTCAATACAAGGTTAGGTGAGTGACTGTTGAAATACAGGTTAATTTTATTTTCTGTTCTTACAAAGGATGAAGCTATCCTAGGAACAAAATTATAGGTAAACTCTTGATTAAATTCTTTTCCATGTGGAATTTCTGTGGCCTGAGCGAAGCTGCAAAGTTTTGCCCTTTGTCCCAGGTTTTTAAGTTCATTTTGTATTCATTTACCTCTTGTCCCGTGTCTTCARCCATAACCACTTATCCTTACATCTCTGATGCACGGATCTCAGTTTTGGTCAGATTTTATTCCCCAAGAAAAAGTAACTTATTTAACAGTGGAATTATTTCCTTATTCCTTAGCAGGAGCTTTTACAGTAATATTTAATCTGCCTATCAGGCGAATGAGCTCAAATACCTAGAACTTGCACAACTTAATCTTTTCAGTGATATCCAACAGCATAAAAAATCTGGATGGAGATTTTCCCCTCAGAACAGATACTTTGTCAAAACGAACAGTAATTCATGGTGTTCTCCATGCTACATGGAAATTGTGGTCAAGAAATACTGACCAGCTGTACATAATCCTACMGGGTATCACTTGCTCCTGAGAAAGAATCGTAGGACATGCATATAAAATTAAGTGTTGTTATGTCCCCAAGTGCCATCCACTTCAGAATCAGGATTATAGAGCAGAAACTTATTTAGATGGTACTTACATTTTAAATCAAAACTCTATTAACAGGACCTGGTGGAAAAAATTAATCTAAAAAGGTTTTACTGGTGAAAAATGGTCTTTTAAATATTCCCTAAATACGTCCTCTTCGAGGTTGTGACCTCCACTGTTAATGCTAAAAACCAATGGATCCACTTCCATTCCTTTAACAGAAAAGCCTAATCGTTTTGATTATTCTTTTTAATAACATAGTAAGATATTTCTCATTTCTTAGTCTGCTCTAATTCTATGACTTAGCTATAATCTACAGATTTCAGAGCACTGCAATGACAAAATCTACACAATAGCCTGTAATGAAAAGAGGAGAGAAAGAACATTCAGGAACAGTATTCAAGATTGGAAATACTATTCAAGAATGGCAAGATGAAAAACATTTTAAATCCAGGATTCCCTAGTGGTCTACAAAAATGTCTGCAAAGTTTTGCTGTGAGAGCCTTCGACAGTTATTAGCACTTTTTCACCTGCAAACTTAGAGGTGAAAATGAGGTAAGAAAATTGAGGAACAGACCCAGTAATGGCAAAGTCCTCTGAACTGCTGCAAGAATCGGAAATTATTTTTCCTGATTTAGTACCATCTGCTTCTTCTCAATGATCAGCAACACTAGGAATTCAGACAAACAATGTTTTCCTGACCTGTTTGTTGTGGACAGCACAGATTGAGAGCTGGCTGGGGTTGATCCTCTTCATTCGGTTCATTCTGCTTTCAGGACATGTGTTTCCCAAACAAGGCACTGTAAAGATTAGTCTTTATCTGGAGACATGAAACCTGGATGCTCTGTCAAAAAGGATTTGGAGTGAAACCCTTTCTACTTTATCATTTGCTTCTTTTGAAGTAACGAGAACAGAACATAGCACAAAACAGATCAGGCAGCACAATTCTTTCTGTGGAGTAACCTTTTTCTTGTAATCATTTACACCGCTGTTAATTGTGCATAATTTGCACCTTAACCTAAAGCACTTTGTATCTTGTCTTTTCCCCCACTTTAACCATTTAAGTAGATCACAAATTCATCAAGATGAAGTAGTTAAAGAGTATGTCTTTCTCCTTCCACTCAGAAAGAATGCTGGAATGTTACAGTGATAATTTTTGAAGAGAGAATATCACTTCACTGCTGATACCCACTACGGGACAAAGATTATTTTTATTAATTTCTCATTTATTTGTAATTATCAAAATGTTGTAGTTACACTTTTTTTTTTTTTTTTTTTTTTAAAGGAAGCTGTTTATACCAATTCCAGTAAAAAAATTAAACCTTTCTAAGCTCCCGGATCTGTCCCTTCTCTCTCCCATTCCTCATTCTTAATTACTTGCACCTTCTCCCTTCTGAAAATTTGTAGGTCGATGGCAAAAGTGGTTCTAATACTACACATCCTCAAGCCATATGAGTGTTATCTCCTTTTTTTTCCATAGCTTGTTTTTCCATATGTTCTYCTAGCGCTCTGGGTCATGACCACATGCCAACTGTGATGTGCTACGGCTGGTATGGATGATGGAAATTTTCTCTCCTCAGTTTCCAGAGCATGTTATACTCTTCCCCACTCCTTGTTCCTTAGAACCTTTCTCTGGATTTTCCCAGTAGCCGTCTTTGGCAGATCCTGAACAAACTCCACCTGAAAGGCAAAAATGCTCACTTTTAGCCAAATACATTCTGATTAATCTCCCAGGTGCAAGGACAGACACACTTTTATTATGGCTGGYGTAAAAAGACGGGAAGCTGCACAGCTTTGGGCTGGGACAGTGAAATTCCTTACTACACATCTTAGCTGACTGCACAGGCAGTACTTGCAGGGACAAGTACCACAATCCTGAAKAGACGAGTGCTTCAGCTGTCAGAACAGGGAGTGTCTTTCCTGGTTGTAAGGGATGGATTCCAACCCCTCGGATGCCAGCACGAATCTCCCCTTTGCTTTGGCTGAGAGTCTGAACAGGGCTCAAGGTGGGGAATGCTTTGCCCATTTGAGTTGCTGTGAAAACCCTAGTATTTCATGAAAGGAAGACTGGACTCTGATAAAGATAAGTTACATTACCATTTCCTCCCTTTGGGTCCTTTCTAGCACATACAGTTAACCCAAGGCTACAGCTGCAACAGACCCTGTAATTTACTTTTTATTTTTATTTAACTATGGTTGGAGTGTTTGTCAGAGCGCAGTTGAAAAGAAGCCGAGGCAGGACAAAAACTGTTCARTTTTTGATACAATTAGAAGACCTGTCTTTTTGTGGTGTACTTACCTTCCTTGGATACTTGTAAGGTGCAGTCACCTTCTTGACATGTTGCTGAAGCTCATGAGTTAATTTTTCTGGACAGTGAGATACAAAAGCAGGAGCTAAAACAATGAAGGCTTTGACTACCTGTGCCACAAAAGTTAAGGGAGTCCATTAACTTCCAGACGTGGGAATAAAGGGATACATTTGTTGCCAAAACTGAGTATCAAAATTCAGAAATGCAAAAATTTGAGGTTTTTCTTCAATTTCCCTTTTCATTGGCTGTTTTTTACCAAATGCAATGTTATGAAGGACATATTCTGCAGCATAGGATTTTTTGCTATTTTCTACTTTTTTTTCTTCTTACCTTTATACACTACTGAACTTTCAAAAAGTTGTAGAACAGAAAAGACGACAGCTGAAAATCTCACCCTGGGGCTCAAAGAAATGTTGCAAAGTTGAAAAATATAAAAAGAAAAATTAAACACTCTGGATCTCATTGCCACCATGCGCTTAATGACAAAAAGAGAAATAATGTGAATTCTATTTCTCAGACAAAAAGATGTCACAGTAAGTCTGAAGAGCCAAGCTTTTTTTCCACATCAAATCCATCAGGGTTTCCACATCAGGGAAATAATTCTGAAATTCTAAGATCTGTCAAGGTATGGTTTTAAAATTTTTTTAATCCATTTTAATTTCAAAAATCTGCAACATATTTAATTCCAAGGAAGCCTAGTACATATAGGGAACTTGAGGCTTAGAATAAAGTGCATTTCTTTCTATATCTTTTTTTTTTTTTCTTTTTACCTCCCCTCGAATTGGATCAGGACTGCTGACAACAGCTGACTCTGAGACTGCAGGGTGTTGTATTAATGCACTTTCGACTTCAAATGGGCCAATACGGTACCTAGGAGAAAATGCAGATATGACAGCCGTAGCAAGCTAGCCATTCAATTGGTCTTACCAGATTAAATGAGCAAATCTAAAAGCAACTGACTTACCCAGAAGAATTAATTATATCATCAGCTCTTCCAACAAACCAGACATATCCTTCTTCATCCATAATCCCTCTGTCCCCAGTGACATAAAAATTTCCACACACAGAGGCAGCAGTTTTCTCTGGATTATCCTGACAACAATCAAACATTTCAAAAAATGTATCCGACTGTTAGTGAAATGTAATGCATTTACTTTGCAGTGGTGCTAAAAATGATCAAGACAATTTTTTAAGTTGTTCTCAAAATGAGTATGTTCAACACTATTTTATGCCTTCAATTAAAAAAAACCAGAGCTGCATTAATTAGCAGTTTTGTGGTGGAAATATGTGAGAGGTGGAAAAGAGCATTTGTGTATATATGGATTCATGTTCTAGGGAAAAAAGGCCATGCTCTGTCGAAATGCCCATCCATCACAGCAAATTACTAAAATGTATAACCCACTCTCTTCAGAGAAATGACTTATCATTGGAGGGGGTTGCCACAATAACCTCCTGTCAATGGAAACTTTTWACCCCTAAACCTTCAAGACCAAAACACAAATGAGGTGACCTACAGGAAAAACTTCATTATCTACATTGATCTATCGGGTCTAGATTACACAGGAAAAACATCTTGATAACAGAAGACATAATGAAAAGTTGAAGTAATAGTACTGAACCAAAAGAAGTTTTTTATCACATAACGAGCAATTACTTTGTGCACGTTGTTGTTTGAGGATGCTACAAATATCCAAATATTATGGGGGTTCAGAAGAGGATTAAACAAACAGATAGGTTCCCCAAAGCTTATTCAACATGATAGTTCAAGTGCAGTGGAGACTATCTTTATATTTGCCTGATTCTAGTGTTTTCTTAAGTACGTACTACAACTCAGCACCACCACAGACGGAATACTAGCTTAGATGGACCTTTGACCTGAACCAAAATGGCCATTCTTCTGACACGTTTTTTTAAGCCTGTTCTGCTTTCAGTGGGTAGAGCATTCCCATTCGAATAGTTATGTTAGATTACGTATGCCACTTCCACAAAGCCATATGATCATCTACACTTGAGAGTTTTGTGCTGTAGCTTGTCTTTGTGCTGTTGATCTTGTGCACATCGTCTGTGTGACAGGCAACTGTACAAAGGGTTTCTCTGACACCAGAGATACGTGCATGCTGGAATGTGTAACTTTTAAAGATTTAAAAGATCAGTTTGTGGGTACCTCTGACAGTGGTATGAGGGAATAAGATACTTGTGCTCTTTGGAAAGCCTCCCTGAGCTTCTGACATATTAGAGTAGCCTTTATGGGCTTCCTTCATTAATCTTTAACCAAGGACAGGAGTGGAATGGAAGGGAAAGGAGTGATGCACTGAACATGAAGCCCATGCCAACTGCCAGGTACAGATCTGGAACAAGGTACCCCCTGGTTCATGTTGCATCTTGAAGTTATACTCTGCCAGTCAGCCTGTTCCTGGAACAGCACAACAATGTACTGATCAGGCTCAAAGCCCTCAAGCAACCTAGCGAGACCTTGTGAAGATGCTGGATGAAATTCTGCTCTTTGGGTAAGTCAACAGAACTTTGCCCTGGGTCCCTCTTGAGCTTCTCAGCAGGCACAGACAGACCAACTCAGGCTTACCAAGTACTCAGAGAACAGACAGAATGGTCGCGTTGGTTGAACTCGGACAGCAATGTTGCCTTCTTCTCCTGCAGGCAGAATAGCCCCATGGTCATCTATGATCTGCAGAAAGCACATACCATTATTGCTTTGATTAGCTCAGTGAAATATCTGTTATAGCACAGTGCAGGACAGAGAAGGGACACAGACAGCATTCCCTTACTCTCGTACCCACAACTGCAGCTGAGCTCAGATGTGACATATCAACATACCTGCACATCATAAGGGGGAACAGCTTTTCCCAAAGAGCCAGGTTTAATTTCCATTCCCTTCATATTGGCACATATTGTCACCTGCATAATAGATTTTTTTTTTTTTAAATTTGTGCAACATCTTGTAGACTTTATTATTGCTTGCATTAGGCACGACACCTCTTCATGACTTTGTCATGACAAGGGCTCAATCAGGACTAAAACACTGTGGTTCTCCAGCACATCAGAGAGGGGTTGAGAGGCATTTCAGGTCAGCCCTGTGGAATGAGATTGTTTGTGCTCAGTCTGAGCCAGTGAGTTCTTCCACAAACACTTACATTTGCAAGACAGCAGATGTTAAATTATTACAAATCTTATTTCAATAATGGGACAATTAATTTGGGGCCATATCAAGGGTAAGAGGAGAGAATGCCTGAAATCTGACTCTTAATAGCTTCGTTAATGTTCACTTACAGAGAAGTCTGGGATGTGAACTGATTTAATATTTTCATTAAAACCTCGGACAGGCCAAATTGATACCCAGAGCAAATTATTTTTTTTAGTTTTGCCTTTTAAGTAAAGATGATGAAGGGATCTACTACAAGTTATTTGATCTGAGGTAATCTCTGGCATGGTTTTTGCTGGGGGCTGAACTCTGTAGCCACAGTATTTCCTATAAACATTAAAATATGCAGCTAGTTGATTTTGGAACTATATAGTCTTAATTATATATAACCTCTTTTTAAAAAAGTTCATTTAAATGATTCTCACCTTTTCCATTGATTTATCAAGGACATTGTGCCTCTGGTATTGTTACCTTTGAAAGGGCATATTGCAAGAATTAATGCAAACGTACTGTTTCAGTCTGGCCATAACCTTCATAGATATCCAGCCCTGTCTGGATTTTCCACTTCGCCATCACTTCAGGATTGAGCGGTTCCCCTCCAGATAGACAGTGTTTCAGACTGATGAACTTGTAGCTTGAGAGGAATAGCAAATGAAATAATTTTCTTAACTTCTGAAAAGTGCAGTGAATGGTCTTAACTGAGCAGCCTCCCGCAACTTTCAAAGTAAGTACGCCTAAAACTTCACAAGCTACTTTGGAAATGACAATAATCATCCTGTTACACAGTCCTGGATTGGACTCCTAGATTGCTCGTGTTACCACTGAGGATAATGGGGTTTATCTCTATGTCACTGGAAGTAAGGGTTTTTGCTGGAAAAAGAGCGAGCAAAGGTGTTTTCTTGGAAGAGCTGACAAGAAAAGAGAAATCTGAACAAGCACATCAGATGTTCATGCAAAGCTGAGTTACGTGCTGACATCCAAGATCAAATAAGACACTGAGAATTTTCTAGAGCTAAATGAAGGCTGAATAGGAACACAGAGTCTGAGCTCTCTGCTAAACCAGGGTTGGCTTTTGTCAGGATAGAAAGACCTATGTGAGAAGAGTAAGTACCTTACTGAAGATGTGAAAACTCCTTACAAATCACACTGCCTACTTGTCATAAGCTGAGTATTTTACAGTGTAACAAACTGGTGGGAACAGCTGCCAAATAATTCTCAGCATGTGAAAGCCCTCTCACTGCTCACTTCATTCTCAAGTATTTGGAAACAACTCCACTGTACTCCAGTAATTCCCTGCTCCAGTGCTGCCTGAAACCTTGACTTGAATTTAACTGTGAACCATAAGTTCAGAGGAAGTGACAACTTAAAAAAAAATCTCACTTGTTTCCTCTGTGCTGTCTTTTCAAAGACCCATTCCTGAAGCCTGAATGGCCTAGGGTGTGACTAGTTATCCTCATATTTCAGAGCATAGCTTTCTTTTCTGAGAGCAAATTTTGCTAATTAGATTTCCTTTAATTGAAAAAAATTAAGCAACATAAGGAACTAAACAGCCAGAGCTGTCACAGCATTATACCCCAGCCTCTCTCTGCTACCCCTGCAACAGACAGATGTGCAGTACCTGCTCAAATCATGTTGGACCAGCATGCGGTAGGCAGTGGGAGCACTGCAAAAGGCAGTGATGGGGTATCTTGAGAGAGTCTAGAAAAACAGAAAGTTATTTTGTTGAAAAGAAAATATAATGGGGTCTGACCTTGTAAATGTGCAGGTGATTAACATGACTTATGTGCTCAAACATCTGCAAAATGAAAACCATAAAAATGCAACATACATTCAACACAGAGGATGATTATGGATTAGTGACTATGAATCCTGACTACAGAGTGGCTGTACCAGTCAGTCCCACTGCTGTAGAAAATATAGTACTTTCTGTCCAACAAAAATCACTCATGTAAATGAATGACCACTGAGAGTAGTAGTTCCAATTAAGATTATTTTCTGCTTCCCAAGGCGATTGTGTCCCAGGCTCAAGGCTAAGTGACAATAGCGAACTAGACCAAAGCTTTTCCAATTTTATTCCTGGGGAAGTCTGGGTCTCCTCTCCACACGAGGCCAACGTTGAGGAGAATAGGCCAGCTGACTATTTTTGTGAAATGGCAGAGAGGAGGAATAGGTATTCTGGCAACTCATTGAAAATTCAGGATAACAGGACCCTGATTCAGGTCTATGCCATACTCTGATTACTGGCCACGCTCACCCTGAGCCCGAAGTAGCTGGAAGTCCATACCTGAAGTGAGCTTTAGGCTAAGTATGGGACAAGACAGCAGTGATCCTGAGTTCTTTTTATCCTGCATCTTTCACCACATCTCCTCTACACTGTAGCCATGTCACAAGGCCTAACCAGGAGGGAAAACACTTGTTCCTCTAAGCTTACTGGGCACCAAAGGGAGGGATGATTGCTTGGGATGTGGGAAGTATTATCCCTGCTGCTACAGAGCAGTGGGTACCTATGCACTGGAGCCCAGCTTGTTTGCTCCATTTATGCAAAATGGAAATAAAACTCACAGTATAAAATGTTACGCTTACCTCTGCAATAACGGCTGGTTTAAACTGTGGCATATTGTGTACAAAGACACATGATCCACAGATCCATGGTGCAAAAACACTGCTCCAAGCTGACTTTACCCAACCAGTATCAGAGGTATTCCACATTATATCTGAAGAAGTCAAGTTCATCCAGTACCTGATGATAAAGCAGAGATGAAAAAAATGCTTCATACAGTGTGAGAGACTCAGGCACAGGTCACAGCATAATTAAAGGAAAGGACAGGAGGCTTCCATTAGAACATGCTGTGTCAGCAAGTGGGGCTCTTTAGAAAGTTTGTAAGAGTTGAAGAGAATCTTAAACATTCTCTTACTTTCCTTCATTCCCTCCTGTTTAACATTTCCAGCATTTGCTTTTCTCCTGAACAGTGCAAAACATCCTTGGCTTGAGTTGCAGAATCTGGATCTAGATCAAAAACCGAACAGATCATTTGGAGTAGGCTTTCCCCACTTTGTGGATTAGAGACATCAGCTAAATCACAGCTTATTTCTCTAAGAAACTAACCGAATTACTTCTATGGACTCTATACCACCAACTTCCAACTCAGAATGCCTTGGGAAATGTATCCTTTGATTTTCATTCAAATTTCTTACTCCTTGGGAAGCATAAATAAAAGAAAGATGTTCAATGAAAGCAAATCAGTGCCAAGCCACAGATTCAAACTGAACCGTAACTTTTAAGGTATAATGCTATAGTCCAAGGTTGCTTTGGTTCTCAAGGAAGGTTTACATAATACTAAAGCACTTGACCTTATCTGGTTTTGCTATAAGGACACTATCCTTATTGCTACTCCGCAGTCAGCCCTCTGAGCAACAGAACACTGTTTGATGATCTCAACTGAGTCTTCAAGAAGCTTTTAATAACGAGGGTTTCACCATGAGAGGGGAATGGTGAGGAAGAAGCAAGATCCTACACTCATGAAATGCCTACATTCACTGGAGTTTTTATGGTCATATTTTCAATTTAATTGTGATCATGTCACTTAATCAGGACACTGGGAGCAAATGCAAGGTATACCTGCCACTGGTTGCAAATCCGATGCCGTAACTGCTGTGGGACTGCACCACCATTTTTGGAGAGCCTGTACTTCCACTAGTAAAATAGATCAGCATTGGGTCTTGACTCCTTGTCTTGACACATTTATGGTCAGCAGATGTCACCCTTCAGAAGAAATAGTATATGACAGTTACTGCACGTAGTTTTTCACAAAGGAAGCAGTATTTTTTAAGGTTTAGGATATAAACAGGAAAATGGCCCAAAACTATATGATCTCACTAAATAAATAGTTGCATCACATACCACAGGTAAGAGTTAGCGAGCACATTTTGCTAGTCACAAGTGTGCTCTGTATGCCATAATTTTCAAGATGTGAGCACCTACAGCATATTCCAGTGACTTTGTCTACAACTATTTGGCAAGGGCACTCAAGGTACTTGTTACAGAACAGCAGGTAGGTGCAAAACCAAATTCTACCTCAACACATACCGTCTCCCAGTCTGAAGTCAATGGGGGCCATATTCATAGAATCATAGAATCATTAAGGTTGGAAAAGACCTCTAAGATCATCAAGTCCAACCGTCAACCCAACACCACCATGCCCACTACACCATGTCTCTAAGCACCTCATCTACACGTCTTTTAAATACTTCCAGGGATGGTGACTCCACCACTTCCCTGGGCAGCCTGTTCCAATGCTTAACCACTCCTTCAGTAAAGAAATTTTTCCTAATGTCCAATCTA